>PRKT01000200.1:551384-561384 GCA_003671525.1 Saccostrea glomerata
GAAAGGGAATGCCTTCACTCTACCTGAAATAACAGTGTCAAATGAATGGGGAACAGACTATATTCAATAGTTTTAACTCTGACCATTATTATGAAGAAGAAAGTTTAATGTCATGATTTTTGTGTTCGCGCTTTTTCGCTTCCTGTGTAAATATATATATTTTTACAAGTAAATTCAACAATTGATCATCTTATTTGTGTTACTAAGCACGTAGGGGAACGACTGAGTATAAAAATTTAATTTGGTTAGAACTGAGAAGGAGGGTAAATATCACTTTTTATTTTAATTAAAAATTTTAATCATATGCAGTAAACCGGTGTCCGCAACTATACAGCAAATAAGTTTAACACTGGTGCTGAATTTTAAAACCACAGGGTTCTACTGAGTGCAAAGAAACACTTGGGAAATGCTAAAAACTGCCTTGCGTGTAAATAGTAGATACCCCGAGCCTGCTCTAAACAAGATTCAGCACTGAGTTATCGTTCATAACACCGACCCTTAGCGGCAGTTGAAAGGCCTATCCCATTTCAGTGACTCAGCATTAAGTAAGCGTGAGTGTACAATTACCAACCAGGGCCCTATATACAATACCCTCTACAATTTACATGTACAATAGTATATAGAAACGCTCGTGGATAAGGATAGTCTAAGAGATATTCTTTGTTATCTGTTTGTCATGAAATAATCGTAACCATTATCCACATCTTTTAAGTTGTTTTGTTTGCACATATATATTTGAACCCGCCTTTTTTTCAAGATGGCGTCAAAAAGCCACATCTTTTGTTTTCGATTTATATATACACGAGAAGAATGCTTGTGCCTATTTTGTTAAGTTATTATATAAAACACGCAATATGTAAATAAATTCATTGTTAATAACATGGAAAAACTTATCTTCTCGGATTTTTATTTGTATTGCTTTATGCGCTCATAAATAGGTCATTGGCTTTTTTTTTCTTGTTCAGATCAGTTGTTGACACTGAGCAGACGATTACAAAAACCTTGCATAGTGAGGCATTTTATAATCAGTTTCACTGTTGTCCAATCTTTGCATCAAGTTCCTTGGATCTTTTCATTTAGTTACTTTAATGCAAAGATCTAATGGTTGAAATAAGTTAACTACAATTGCCAAACCAGAAGTAATTTTGGAATTTTGGACTAATTCATTGTTTTCTATTTAAATGTTAGAAACCTGTTTTCTATTATAGTGGAAAAATCCCATCTGCACTTTTATTCCATATATATATTATGTTAAACACATAATTATTTACAATGTGAAACAGTGAAATGTGTAGTCTAAATTTGCATTTGTCCGATGGGCGCTAATGGGATTTTACAGATGGCCCGATAACAAAAAGATTGAAATGAACTCGAAAGGCAATGCACATAATTATGAATGCAACACAGAAACACGTAATGTAAGTTAAGGTCACGGAGAAAAAAAGCATTCATATCTTCAATGCAGAGCGCATTTATTTTCCGTTTGACTGATTCCAAAAACTTTTTCAATTAAATTCCCCATCAGTGACTTACAGATTTTAAAATCGTTTGTTTATTATAGAACCCTTAGCTTCTTGTATTGTATAACAGTTTCTCTAACGTTCTCATTTTAAGCTCACCTGAACCGAACGCTCAAGTGGGATTTTATGATAAAAATTTCTTCGTTGTCTGTAGTCGTTGTTAACATTTCACAATTTCATTTTCTTCTTTAGAACCACTGGGCTGAGTTAAAAAAAATTCCCAAAAAGTATCCTTGGGCAAAAAGATTCCAGTTCGTTCAAATGAAGGGCCACGCGCCCACGCCTTTTTACAGGGAGATAATTAAGCTTTTATGAAAAAAATCATTGCCACTAGTATCACTTGAAAATTTTCTTCTCAGGAACTACTATGCTTGAAAACATTAACCTTATGTGGAATCACTGTCAGGTATTGTGCAATAAGATTCCTTCATATCATGCCCCCTGGGGTAGGGTGAGGCCACAATGGGGGTCCAAGTTTTACATACGAATACATAGGGAAAATCTTCAGAAATCTTCTTCTCAAAAACAGCAAAACCAAGATTAGTCATATTCATAATTATGGAATCATTTTCAGGTAGTGTAGATTCAGGTTTATTCAGAACATGACCGTCGGGGTAGGGTGGGGCCATATTGAGAGATCAAAGATTTACATAGGAAAAAATCCTTTTAAAATTTTCTTCTCAAAAACAGCAAAGCCAGGATTAGTCATATTTATATCGAAGCAATCTTAGGTAATGTAGATTTAAGTTTGTCAAACATGACCCCCGGAGGTAGGTCTTCATCTCAAGAATATCAAAACCATGATTAGTCATATTTATATGGAAGCATCCTTAGGTAGTGTAAATTCAAGTTTGTTCAAATCATAACTCCCGGAGGGAGGGCGGGATCACAATGGGTGATAAAAGTTAAAAAGAATAAACTGGGAAAATCTTTTGAAATCATCTTGTAAAGAACATTAAACCAGGATTAGTAATATTTCTATGAAAGCAATTTCAGGTAGTGTAATAATTTTGTTCAAATCGTTCAAACCGCCGGGGCATGGAGCGGAACCACAATGGGCAATCAAAGTTTCACATAAGAAGAATCTTTAAATATCTTCTTCTCAAGAACAGCAATGATGTGATTGTACACATTTACTCTAAAAATACTGAATTGATTAATTTTTCTGCTTTTTTTCTAGTCAGGTTCAAGAAAACTTGTTAAATAGTATTCCTGTCCTAGCATTTTCTCTCCAGAAAAAAAATATTAGAAGCTTAGGAAAAAAGGACTTTCTTACATATGATGTAGAAATCTTGGCTCAAGGTCATGATTTTTAGTAAAAGGTCATTTGGAGAGAAAAAATTGTAATAGCCCGTACATATACATGTACATGTATTAGAAACCTGAGATTCAACTATGAAAACATATAGTGAAATGGAATGTGTAAGTCAGTTTTGTGAGCAAGCTAATTGAACCTGTTGTCCCATATAAAGGGCACCAAAAGAGAGATTTTTTTTTTTATTTGCAGAACAAAATATTTATTGATCAGAAACATTAACTTGCATAAAACTAGTAGTCATTATTGTTAACTTAAATCACGATTTCCTTATTAACATTAAATTCACAGTTGCCTTTGTCATTTTTGATATTATTAGGGAAGTGATGTCTTCTATATACTCTCCTCGACTTAAATGTGGGGTATGTGCTGATTTAAGTATTCTCCACTCGCTCTGCAAACAATGTGGGAATCTATGTGAAAATTGTTCAGGACTTCACAGCAAAGGGAATGCTTTCAAAAATCATAAGGTGGTGCCCTTAACTTTTTCAGATGGAATGGAGACGTCTTCAATCAAAGTATGTTAATTCATAAACGGATATTTGCGATTGAAAATTACTATCATTTAACTATTATTATTTCCAAGCTAAAATCATTTTCAAACGTTAATTAATTTGTATTGTCAGTTAAGATATATTATACTAAACTGCTTTATTTTTTTTATCATGAAAATGTAAAATGAAAGGAAATATTTTTAAAAACGATCACGTAAAACCTCAAGATACCTTTGAGTACATCATTCAATAAGGTGTGTTTGTTTTCAGTATCTTTAACAAAATGAGTGTCATTTTTTTCCTTTAGCATTAAAGGTAATACTGAAAATATAATCGACTGACAGATATATATCACATGTACATGTTTGTATAATTTTACTCTTTCTTTTTTTTTTATTTTTGTAATAAGGTGGAACCGTCCACACAATTAGATAACCTTGATAGTACCCCCACCGCCAAATGTACAACTACGGCTGCAACAAACGCCCCAAAACCTGTGTATCCTCCATCTACTTCTTCAAATGCCCCAACACGTGATTATGCTTCATCGACTTCAACAGATGCTCCAACATCTCATAATGTGCCACCCACTTCAACAAATGCTCCAACATCTCATAATGTGCCATCTACTCCGTCAAATGCACCCAGTACACCAAAGAAAAAAGGTGTAAAACGGAAAGCTGCTTCCGTTTCAATGAAGGGAATGAAGAAAGCTGCTTGTCCTAAACATAAATCTAACACAGTGAATTTATGCTGTCAGGATTGCAATCAAGCAATATGTTCGCAGTGTTTGACAGCTGCCCATACTGGACATAGAATTGGAAATATAACCGATTTTTTCGGGAAGAAAAGAGCTATGATAGAAAGTGATTTAGATCTCATCCAGAGTCATATCCAACAAAGGGAGGAAGCAAAGCAACAAATGGTTGAAGATCTAGAAAAGATGGAACAAGCTTCAGAAAGCGTGTTGAAGGAAGTTAAAGATTTTGCTGACAAGGTGCGATCAACCATTCTAAAGAAAGCAGAAGACTTGAAAGCAAGTACTAAAGAAACAAAAAAGAATATTGTTTCAAGAAATGGCGAGTTTGTCAAAGAAATCAAAAAACTAGAAACCTTGCGTAAAAAATGTCAGGATGAGCTGGATGCTAAAGATTTAGCAGTGGTCCTGTTCAGAAAAGAATCGGCATTCTCGCTTGATACCTACGAAAATCTCCCAAGTTCGTTAAAAATTACACCTGCAGCGTTTTTTCCAGCGGAATTGGACCAAGACATGAAAACTTTTGGAACCATTGTTTCTACAACTATTCAAGAGGAACCTATTACGTTTAGGCCACCATCTACCCCAATAAAAATGCCAGGGAAAAAGAAGAAACTGACAGCTCAAAGCAGTACGTCATTGCCTGCCCCGGCTGCCACATCTGCCACTGCTCAAAATCATGAAATATTATGAGACGCAGTGAGTAAAATTGGTAAAGAGCTTGGAATGAACATTGTTCAACAATGAAGAAGACAAATGGGAATTTTTTTCCACATTAAAGGAGTTTGGTGGATAAAGAAAAATCCTTTATCCTAGTTCTCTCTAATCAAAAGTTTGGTAAGCAGATTGTTCAAAAATGATGAAAAAAATGTAACTGAATAATTGGAGCAGCTTGGTGGGATCAGAAAAATCCTATTCTCCCTCACCGTATTGATAATCATACAGTGTGCACTTACCCGAAGTAAAAAAAAATTATCTAACTATTTAACTACTTGTATATTAATTTGTGTTTGACTCTGTTGACTTACATACTGAACTTTATAATAGAATTAGGAAGAATAGTATCAATATTTATGTGACTTTATATTCACCCACTGATGATTAATGAAGCAAGTTTGTATTTCATATTTTACTTACATGTAAAAGATATTTTCATGTAATTAATCTATAGCTTCAAATAAAGTTTCATTAAACTTGATTATTTGTCAAGGGTTTTTGCAGAGAAAAAAATTGAATTTACTACACGGCATAAAATTATTAAACTTGCAGTCGCAGTGTCAGTTATTGATACTTTCTGCTTTAGTGTAAATGATTTATTTTCTAAGTTCTGTTCAATCTGTTGTTAATGAAAACAAAATATTTGGGAATTACATGTATAATATATCATAAACTTTACACTACTTATTTAAAGAATTGTTTTAAATATTGTGCCTGTAGACTGATTGATAAAAAAGATCTATAACTGCAGCCTTGAAAATAAAAAAAATTAAAATGCAAGATTAACTTCAAAAACTTTATGATTGTCTATGTAAAATCAGTGAATTTAATAAGTAATTTGAATTAAAATTTTATTAAAGCAGCTTTACTTTTCATGCTTTATCATTTTTATTCAATAACAACATAATACTTACATGTACCTTTTTTGATAAACAAAAAATAAATAATTTATTCCTTTCTTGGATTATATTAAGGGTTTTTTTCTATAAAGTTCTAAGAGAATATAAGTTCCTTACTATGAAATGGTCTAACAGTTGAAATATGATACGTTTATTGCTATGAAATGGCCTAAAAGTATAAAGGTAATATTGTCTTATTATGAAATGGCCTAAATTACAGTAGAGATAATACGTTTCTTTCTCTGAAATGACCTAACGTATGGTATGAGTAATTTTTTGGTATGTCAGTACTAGTACAAGAAATAAGCAAATAAATCTCCAAATTTTGCACCTGTTGAAGAAACCCGCTATAATGTGCATATCCTTTTCAGAATACTGCATTTACCAGTTTTAAATCCTAGCACCTTCATATGTTCTTAAGTAAAAAATAATTCAAGCATATATTACGATAGACTAGTTATAGTGGCATATTTCGGCCCCTACATGTAAGATAAATTATGTTAACATGAAACATAATTATGTAGACATGCAACATATTTATGTCAACATGCAAGTTAATTATGTTAACATGCAAGTTACCAATCTTATAAGAAAATAAAAATTAAATATGGGCATGGTTATTTATTAACAACTGTATCTGACATTTTAAATGGACTTATTTATGTCAACATGCGAGATAATTATGTCAACATACAAATAGATAATGTTAACATGCAAGATAATTATGTTAACATATGTTAACATGCAAGATAGTTATGTTAAAATGCAAGATAATTATGTTGACATGCAAGATATTTATGTTCACATGCAAGATAATTATGTTTGCATGCTACTTATTTATGTCAACATGCGAGTTATATTTTGCCTACAAGATAATAAGTTGCAAATTTCATACATATCTTGCATGTTGACATAATTATCTTACATGTAAACATAAATAACTCGCACGTTGATATACATGTAATTATCTTGCATGTTGATATAATTATCTTGCATGTTGACATGAATAAGTCGCATGTCTGCAAAATTCTGTTGCATCTTGCATTTTAAATGTCAGATGCAGACGGTAGTGAGTAAATTTCCCAATATCTAATTTATATTTTCTAAAAAGATTGGTAACTAGCATGTCAACATAATTAAATTGCTTGTTGACATAGATATGTTGCATGTCTACATAATTATGCTGCATGTTAACATAATTTATCTCGTGTAGGGGCAGAAATATGCCATCATAACTAGTTGTTAAATTCCTCCTGTTTTACATTATTAAAAAATTATAAAAAAAAATTCTCATTTTTTTTCCTCAGATTTCAAAATAGTGTTCAAAACAATGTTGCACTGTAGTTCTGTATACGTCTTTAAGGTCAAGAACAATAACTCTTCATGTACATTTCAACATGCAGTGTACATGTAAATATGATATAAAACCATCATTTCCCAAACAAAGTTCCATTCTTTTATACAACAAAATTTTCTACAAACTAGGTAATAATAGGTTTATAAAACTAATTTTCTGATAAAACAAATTGCATGAAACTGGAAAAATATGTTTATAAGTCGTACGAAAACCTTCAAGCTATATAAATTGAACATATAGAAGGGAAGCTCACTTTCATAACTTCACGTTATTTTAGTGGTAGGATGTTTGTTTTGATTTTGAGAGACCGAAGTAACCCAAGTTACAATTTTGCAAATCTTGATTTCAATTTTAAAATATTTAACTGAAATCAATAAAAAGGGTGAATAATGTGTACAGGATACCTAATGCTTCTGATACTAGTATATAAAATCATATTTTGTTTGTGAATTAAACATGAAATATTTAAAAGGGCATGGACACAGTTTCAACTAAAATTTCAAAATTTATTTTTCCATTTTTACAAATATTTAACTAGGGTCTTTCTAATGATCATCAAAAATATGAACGCCAGTTGTCCAAATACAATACAGATTTGGAGCTCCAAACCTTTGTTATGTAAACAATGCTAGTGTCATGTTTTTGTTTACACGGGTTAATAAACTATATGTTCGCTGAAAGTCGATAATTTCCAATAAAATTTAATTTTAGATACAATTTGACAGTTACTATTGATTTGCTGAACTTCATTTTGTTATAAATATGATATTTTCTATATGTAGATGTAAACAAAAACAAGGCACGAGCCTTGTTTACATTATGAAGAACTTTAAGTTCTGTATCTTGTATGTTTATTAATCAACAAATAAAGTTCAAATTTTTGCTAATCAATAGATGATGCCTTAGGTAGGAATTGTAAACATTAAAATTGGTTTTAAAAAATCAGTTGAAACCGTGTCCAGGCCCCTTTAAAGTAAAATTATCATTATTGAAATGTATGAGATTATGAAAATTTTCTTGATAAAATTGTTGTTCTATTTAAAAAAAAATAATTGATATTCGTTGGTTGAGTACGAACGCAAGCAATAAAAATCCCGAGTATCATTTTCCTTTGAAAATTACACTCTAACCAGTCTAGGCTACACTTTCTGGCATTTAAATCATGTTTGTGATATGACCATTGGCTACTACTAACTGACTTTACTATAACAATTTTTGGAAAAATGTAAATGTTGTGTCATAAATGTGTAATTTTAAGGTATCGTGGGTCTCTGTTCCATTTTTTGTGAACATTTTTATGCAAAGTTTTATAATTAGCTTTCAAAAAAATGTAGCGAAAACCCACTCATATTTTACATTTTATTTAAAAAATACTAAACATAAAAATCAGTTTGAAATAAATATTATCTAAATTTGCAGACTCTGATTATCATGCAAATGGTTGAATAATTTAAGTCAACAAATTTTATAAGAAATACTTGTTTCTTTATGAAATATTTTCATTTTACATAAATATACATGTATGATTAGCAACTACAGGTATACTTCGGTATCTCGACATCGGATATGTCGACAATCTGGGATATGTCATCTTCCGTCCGTGGCCCCGGCTTTATTAGTCCCCTACCGGTGAAACCGGAGGGGACTATATGTTTCCTCTGCGTCTGTCCGTCTTTCTGTCTGTCCGTCCGTCTGCCTGTCTGTCCCCGTCTGTCTGTCAGTCTGTCCCACTTGGTTTTCCGCACTTTTTTCTAGACGCTTGCAGATATTGAGCTGAAATTTGGTATGTGAGTGTATCTTGATGAGTTACAGATCAAATTTGAATTTCACATCGCTTCATTGATTTTTGACAAAATTATGGCATTTTGAATTTTTCACATTCGTTTAATTAAGATCGGGTTCATGCTGCGCTAACTTCCGATGGTCGACATTATACGAAGCGAGAAAAAGATTTTGGAAAAAAATGAGTTGAATTTTCGTCTTAATGTGGCTTATTAGCTCACCTGAGTGAGCTTTTCTGATCAAAATTTCTCCGTCGTCTGTCGTTGTCGTTGTCGTAAACTTTTTACATTTTCATCTTCTTCTCAAGAACCACTGGGCCAATTTCAACCAAACTTGCCACAAAGTATCCATAGGTGAAGGGTATTCAATTTGTTCAAATGAAGGGCCATGCCCTTTTCCAAGGGGAAATAATAATGAATTAGAGAAAAATTAATGGCGTTTTTAAAAATCTTCTGCACAAGAACCACTGGGCCAGGAAAGATGAAACTCATGTGGAATCATTCTCAGGTAGTGTAAATTCAAGTTTGTTCAAATCATGACCCCCGGGGGTAGGGTGGGGTCAAAATGGCCTATCAAAGTTTTACATAGGAATATATAGGAATAATCTTTAAAAAAATTTCTTCTCAAGAACCACTGGGCCAGAAAAGATGAAACTCTTGAGGAATCATCCTCAGGTAGTGAAGATTCAAGTTTGTTCAAATCATGACCCCCGGGGGTAGGGTGGGGCCAAATGGCTGATAAAAGTTTTACATAGAAATATATAGGGAATCCTTTTAAAATCTTCTTATATTCCTGCTTATATATAGTGATATTTATAGGGAATCATCCTCAGGTAGTGTAGAATCTAGTTTGTTCAAATCATGACCCCCTGGGGGTTAAAATTCAAGCCCCCCCCCCTTCAGTAAACTTTCAGTTCTGATTTGATATTTGCTTTCTCCTAGCCAATTGCTCAGGTGAGCGATGTGGCCCCTGGGCCTCTTGTTTTATTAGTTTTCAGGCATTCACAACCTAAAAAATCATCCAGTTTTACCTTGGACATAACTTTTGCATACTATAAAATGACATCCTGAAGAAAAAGGGGAACCCGGTTGGGGACATATATTGCTTATGCAATACTCTCAGAATGCTTGTTAACTATATAAATGATTTGCAAAAACTC
>PRKT01000200.1:566384-572604 GCA_003671525.1 Saccostrea glomerata
AGCTATAAAATTCACTTTTTATTTCCCTTTTTGCGTTATTTTTAGTTTTAAAATGCAGTTTAGAAAAAATGTAGCTAATTCCAAATCACATTGCAAATACATTAATGAAATAATTAAATCCCAATTTAATTACAATCATCATTTTTTATCTGATTTCATTTATTATGGTGAACAATGCGCTTGCGCGTTAATGACAACAAGTTGTGGGTTAGCGAGAAGTCGTCTTATGATCAAAGCGCTAGCGCGTTGTCATTAACTAAGCAGAGATAGTAACTACGAACTCTGAAAAGATCAGAGTGCCGTGGAGAGGGAAGCATCCCTGCCCCACAAGCATACATACACGCGTTGACATTAAGGCGCTTGCATGTTGATAAAATACAACATGCAAGAGCGTTAATGTTCACAAGACGACTTCGCGCTCACACACTTTTCGTTGTCATTAATGCGCTAGCTCATTGGTTTGCGTATTGTTTCTAACGCGCTAATACACTTTTGCAATGGCAAAACAATTCATTGTAGTTACTTATACCATGGCTTACCTCCATTGATAATATCCTTTCTGTATATAAACACATGTACCACAGTTACCGATTCCACAACGGAATAAATAGTCAACACTATGTAACACCAGTTGGTCAGCTTAGAGAACCACTCTGACGGTAAATCCTCCGGATTGTAGTACGGCTGTAGAGCGAGGGTTGTGATATGCAGAAGACTCCATAGAACCGGCCAGGCTATGAAGAGTTTAGGAGTCCCCCACTGAAAAAAAATTCTGCTTTTTATTACGAACGAAAATTGAAAGTCTATTAAATCAAAATAACTATATAACTATTACTTTAAAAAGGTTAAAGGTGCAAAGACACAGCTTGAGCTAAAAATTTTCAAATTTATTTTTTTCAAATTTTACAAATATTCAACTAAGTTTTTTCTAATGATCATCACAAATTTGAACTTCAGTTGTCGAGATACAAGACAGTTTTAGAGCTCCAAACCTTTGTTATGTAATCAGGGTCCGTATCATCTTTTGTTTACATTGATTAATATATACTAATATATATGTTCGTTCAAAGCAGATAATTTCAATAAAGAAGTTAATTCTAAATATAATTACACAGTTTCTAGTGATTTGCTGAATTTCATTTTGTTATAAATAAGATATATTCAATATGTAAACAAAAACAAGGCACGACTCCTGTTTACATTTTCAGGAACTTTAAGTTATGTATATCGTTTGTTAATCAATAAATGATACTCAATTTTTGCTGATCATTTGATGATGCCTTAGTTAGGAATCGTCAGCATTAAAATCGGTTTTAAAAATTCAGTTGAAACTGTGTCCGGCATGTCCCTTTAAAGAAGGTGTACATCAAAATTAATGTTCAATACTTGTAGGATAAATGTAACGTACGAGTATAATTATAAACGTTCCATTTGTTACATTTATATTTTAATATTTACATTTCCCATTGTCTTGATTACCATTAAGGAAATTGCTTTATATCCCTATAAAGCTTTATATCCCTATAAAGCGATTTGCTCAGCACGTGACAGAACTACTTGCTTTTTTCATTGCCTGTTGCTAAGTAATAAATATGACAATTCTGAGAAATCTTTTCATTTCATTTTTTTAATTTATTGAATCAAGGATCAGGTAAAAATGTAAATAAAAGGAATAACTGTCTGGATTTTTTTGTTTTATGATGATAATCAAATAATTTGCTCGCATGAAATTTTACACATAAACACTGATCAAACCATTCGAGTAACATGTACTAAGTATATTCGATCTTTAAGGACAGACGAGACGTTCCATAATAATAGATAATCGTTTGGTCTGATAAGCACTCATATTTTGTTACAATAAATTAATACATATTTTAAAAAAAATCATATATATATAAAAGTTAGAAATAGAGTAAAATAAACTCGATTTCTAACTTTTCTGTAGATTGCTAAATAATCTAAATCAACTAATATTAACCAGGGTTGTTCAAAGATAATGTCAAAATTGCTATAAAATTAATAATCGTAAAATTACAGAAAACTTTAAATGCTTAAACATGTACCTCTATCAATTTTGACTTTTGCCCGCGAAAATTTCATTCAGACATGCGAATTAAATAAAAAAAAATTAATTTAACTTTTAAAAAAAAGTTTGTTTACCTGAAATGTAACGAAATCTCTTGATTGTTCATAGTCAAATCCAAAACTAGTTAATTTCTACTGGTTATAACACATGCGGGAGCAACCCTTCTTTTCTTGCTTGGCCATAATAGTGATTTTTGCCGACTTTTCTTGTAGGGGGCAAAAATACGAAGAAAAAAAACCCTAGATTTCGGAATTTTGTATATTATGTAGATTTATGAATCAATATAATGAACTTATTTACAAACGGCATATTTATTAATATTAATCGAACATGTAAGTAAATTGTTTGCGCGAAGGAAACGAACGGTGTTAAAGTTATCTAATAACCTCCCGGACGCTACAATGTTTGTTTCCCATCAGTCGCATGCATCTTCTCGGGCATTTCCG
This sequence comes from Saccostrea glomerata, assembly GCA_003671525.1. Taxonomy (NCBI): domain Eukaryota; kingdom Metazoa; phylum Mollusca; class Bivalvia; order Ostreida; family Ostreidae; genus Saccostrea; species Saccostrea glomerata. The sequence goes on from PRKT01000200.1 coordinate 568,920, forward strand.
TCAGAGATCGGAATGACAATCTCGTAGTGATTAAGACCATCGGGTGTTAAAAAATGTATACAAAATAAAATTCATATTTTTACACTATTGGAGAGGCGGAGTAAAATGTCCCTTCTGAAGCTTATTTTAGGCATTTTTTTTATATTCAATGTTCAAAGTTAAATTCCCTATTCCACAGATAGGAGGTTTCTGCATATTTATTTCCAAGTTTGTGAAAAGGGGAGTTGTCATGAACGCTCAGCTACGTAACCTTTCCGCTTGTCGAAAAAGCCCGATAGGCGGCAATTTTGTCTCAAATTTCCATTTCAGTAGCGTAGACTCCTGTAGCTCATTTCATCATTATGCCCCCGTAATCGAAAATTCGGGGGTATGAGGTTTTTGCCCTGTTCGTTCATCTGTCTGTTTATCTGTTTGTCCGCAAAACTTTACACTTGTCCATAACTTTTTAGTGGTGGGTCTAAAGCTTTTATAAATATATTCTTTGTGACAAAACCTTTCTTTTGGTACCGCTTAATGTGTTCTTGAACTTAGAGTTTGACTCACTTTTACCAAAAACTTTCGACTTTCAACCAAAGTCATTTCTTTTGAATAGTTGGAGCTAATGTTTTTATACTTCACATGAGTTTTCATTGTGCCAAGAACTTTCATTTGGTTTTAAAATAAGGCTGCATTTTGTATCCGGAATTTGTTGTAATTATCAGTTTTTCATTTCAGACATTTTTTAGTTTTCGTTTCCGACATTTTTTTAATTTCATTTCCGACATTTTCCAGAGAGTACTTTTAGTCACATCGTCGGAAACCCACGGTCGGTCTCGCTTCTCTTACCTCGGGGTAAGAGAAGCGAGACCGACCGTGGGTTTCCGACGATGTTTTAGTCACAGATTTGAAGACTTTACCTCTGAAAAATAGGAATAAATCATAAATCCTTGAAATCCACCTTCCGAGTTTTGTAAATCTATCAATGACTTGGACAGAAGTTTGGTGGGGTCCCTGACATGTAAGGTAGGACAAAACACACGTGGATTCTATTTTAATCAATGTCTTTAAAAATACCGGAAAAAAAAAGAATAATATTACTATATTGACAACAATGAATGATTCCTGTAAGAAAAATAATAAGTTTTGGCATGTTTGCGTCATATTTTGTGAAAAAATCAGAGAATCCTATATATTGGTCACTTGGAGGCTTAAATTTTGAAATGTGTTTATCTAAGTGCAACAAGATGTAACAGTCTGATATAAAATGCAGTGTAACTTTGTTCCATAAATAGTAAAGGGCTGATATTTGGACACATATATAAGGAGTCTTTATGTACTACAAAGGTCAAAGTCATATCAAGAGGTCAAAGGTCAAATAATGTGACGTCATCTACTGAATCTTTTAGTTTTTTGTCATTGAATTTTTTTTTAATCGCCAAAATATCTGAAACCACGGGTTCAATTTTCTTTATTTTTACACATATTATTCTAGGGCCCATTTGAATCAATGTTAGCCTAGTACCCGAGGCCTTCCGATTGAATCATACTGTTGATTTTTTGTAAAAATTGAATCATTACATTTCTCTTAAGAAAACTTAAACTGTCGGATATTTACAACTGAATTTTCATTTCCGACGCTATGTATGTTCTATTTTTACTTAATGTTTCACTCAAATTTTCCAGTATAAATTTGACTTACTGAATTAAAGTAACAAAACGTTATCTTTATTAAAAGTATTACACAAATTTGTAATTGATCAATTGATAATTCTGAAATGAGGCCCATTCTCAAGTCGAATGTCTGATTTCACAATTTTCTTACAGGGGTCTGATTGGCCATATTTCAGATTATGTGGGCAAAAATTGTGTGGTTCAATTTCTTTTATGTCATATATAATGAGAGATTTTGCATCCTAGAACAAAATATCAAAGTTTCAGAAAAATTGAATTTGAGGAAAAATTTGGCCTATCTATTGTGTCCTACCGTAATTTACATGTAAAGCACATTAATTTTTTCAAATGTGGTGAAAAAGCTTTATTTTCAATGACCTCTCTTACCTACACGTAGGCTTAGTGCTACAAGCATCTATTAGATGGATATATATATATATATATATATATATCAGAAGTCCATGAATTCACAGTGGTCGGTATAGTTGTATAGTAAAAATAATTAAAAAGAAAACACGAAGACAACAAAGTAAAGCATTAGCGCTTTCATTTAAAAATCTTCAGATGCTTTACAATCAAGTTCTATAAGATGTCCGGAAACCAAATCCAACGAAGAGAAAAAGAAAAACACTTTATTACTACTTTAAAACCAAAGCTAAATATCATTGTTTGACTTTCCCGTAATAACTGCTGGGAGAATTACGTCATAGAAACTATATTACGTTCCGCTAATTATGACGTCATAGAAGGCGTTACTATGTGACAGTTAAAAAACTTGATTGTAAAGCATCTGAAGATTTTTAAATGAAAGCGCTAATGCTTTACTTTGTTGTCTTCGTGTTTTCTTTTTAATTATTTTTACTATACAACTATACCGACCACTGTGAATTCATGGACTTCTGATATATATATATATATATATATATATCCATCTAATAGATGCTTGTAGCACTAAGCCTACGTGTAGGTAAGAGAGGTCATTGAAAATAAAGCTTTTTCACCACATTTGAAAAAATTAATGTGCTTTACATGTAAATTACGGTAGGACACAATAGATAGGCCAAATTTTTCCTCAAATTCAATTTTTCTGAAACTTTGATATTTTGTTCTAGGATGCAAAATCTCTCATTATATATGACATAAAAGAAATTGAACCACACAATTTTTGCCCACATAATCTGAAATATGGCCAATCAGACCCCTGTAAGAAAATTGTGAAATCAGACATTCGACTTGAGAATGGGCCTCATTTCAGAATTATCAATTGATCAATTACAAATTTGTGTAATACTTTTAATAAAGATAACGTTTTGTTACTTTAATTCAGTAAGTCAAATTTATACTGGAAAATTTGAGTGAAACATTAAGTAAAAATAGAACATACATAGCGTCGGAAATGAAAATTCAGTTGTAAATATCCGACAGTTTAAGTTTTCTTAAGAGAAATGTAATGATTCAATTTTTACAAAAAATCAACAGTATGATTCAATCGGAAGGCCTCGGGTACTAGGCTAACATTGATTCAAATGGGCCCTAGAATAATATGTGTAAAAATAAAGAAAATTGAACCCGTGGTTTCAGATATTTTGGCGATTAAAAAAAAATTCAATGACAAAAAACTAAAAGATTCAGTAGATGACGTCACATTATTTGACCTTTGACCTCTTGATATGACTTTGACCTTTGTAGTACATAAAGACTCCTTATATATGTGTCCAAATATCAGCCCTTTACTATTTATGGAACAAAGTTACACTGCATTTTATATCAGACTGTTACATCTTGTTGCACTTAGATAAACACATTTCAAAATTTAAGCCTCCAAGTGACCAATATATAGGATTCTCTGATTTTTTCACAAAATATGACGCAAACATGCCAAAACTTATTATTTTTCTTACAGGAATCATTCATTGTTGTCAATATAGTAATATTATTCTTTTTTTTTCCGGTATTTTTAAAGACATTGATTAAAATAGAATCCACGTGTGTTTTGTCCTACCTTACATGTCAGGGACCCCACCAAACTTCTGTC
>PRKT01000200.1:585053-597848 GCA_003671525.1 Saccostrea glomerata
ATCTTACTCTATTTCTATTTTTTTTATATATATGAGTTTTTTAAAAAAAATGTTTTAATTTATTGTAACAAAATATCAGTGCTTATCAGACCAAACGATTTGTGCATTTTGTTACTCGGTTACTTTAAAAATCGATTACTTAGTACACGTTACTCGAATGGTTTGATCAGTGTTTATGTGTAAAAATATCATGTGAGCAAATTAATTGATTATCATCATAAAACAAAAATCCAGACAGTTATTCCTTGTATTTACATTTTTACCTGATCCTTGATTCAATAATTAAAATAAAAAAAATGAAATGAAAAGATTTCTCAGCATATATTTGTCATGTATATTACTTAGTAACAGGCAATGAAAAAAGCGAGCAGTTCTGTCACGTGCTGAACAAATCGCTTTATAGGGATATAAAGCAATTTCCTTAATGGTAATCAAGACAATGGGAAATGTTTAAATATTTAAATGTAAATATAAGAAATGGTAAGTTTCTTTGGTTAATGTATATATATATACTTTGTATGTTACATGTACGTTATTTATACTTTGTACGTTACATGTATCGTACTAGTATTGAACATTTGATGTACGCCTTCTTTAACCCCTTTTAGGTAATATATTTATTTTTGATTAAAAAAGGCGTTCAATTTTTGTGCATAAAAAGCTGAAATTTTTTTCAGTGGGGAACTCCTAAGCTCTTGATAGCCTGGACCATTCTATGGTGTCTTCTGCATATCACAACCCTTGCTCTACAGCCATATTTCAATCGGGATCATTTACCGTACTGGGAATGGTTCACTAAGCTGACCAATTGGAGTTACACGGTGTTAGCTATTTATTCTATTGTTGAATCGGTAACTGTGGTATATGTCTTTGTATACAGAAAGGATATCATCAAAGGAGGTAAGCCATGGTATTAGTACCTACAACGAATTAATGTTTTTGCAATTATAATTTAATACGCATAAATTTGAAAACAGATAAAAATTGATTGTAATTAAAATGGCATTTAATGGACTATTTCTTATTAAATTTTGCAATGTGACGGATATGTAACGTCGAAACATAGCGTCAAGAACCTAAAAAAAAAAAATAAAATCCCTATATACACTTCACACAATTTAATCCAATGCCCACTCATTAAATCCTTTTTCTAATACTTGGTATTTATTTTTTAAGAATTGCTCTCGTTGTACAATTTCTTTGTTAAGATATAATTTCTTTTATAACTTTACTTTGCTTTCACAGGGTAAGCTACTCTGCAGCACCTAGTATGCCTTTCCTTGACGTTCTAACTTTTAAAAATTTTTGTTAGATTTTTACAGTAAAACCGTTTCTTCACAGAATGTATGTCCTCATCCGATACAGAGTCTCTGTCACTCAATTACTGCATGTACTATTTGTACACACATGCACAACTCGCTTGTAACATAACTTTAGAGTTTATTCAGGACAGAATTTTTCCTGAGTAAAACACAAAATTGTACCTTTATCTGCTGCTCCGCGACGTTCTAAAACGTCATCGTTTTTGTCCTTTTCAATGGGGACTATCTATCTTCTCAAGTTGATTTCAACAAATCAAAATATTAACTAAAGACATAATTTTGGAATGCGATTCGAAGTAACAAATCTTAATTTGAATTTCTTGGTTTTTTTCCTTTTTTATCCATTTTACAGAGAATATGACTACACACTGTACATACAGACATTATTTAGTGTATTGTTTAGTGTATTTTTTGTTACTTACCAAATTTTGCCCTGCTCCGCGGTCCAATTTTTATTTTGAAAATTTTTCTTCCGAATTTGGATAACATATGACGTCAAATAAAATTATTTGACAGAAGTCCACGAACTTTTCGAACAACCCTCGTTTTGTCAGATTTTACTAATTCATTAATTTTTGTTGTCTTTTTTACAGATGCTGATTCCACGCCATGGTTTTTAAAACTAGTTTGGATTCTATATTGTTTAACAACAACGTCCGCCTTTACAGTTGGCTTGTTGTTTTACTTGTTGTTGAATGATGGCGGTAATTTAATTTCTCTCTCTCTCTCTGTTTCAAAATAACGTGATTGTAAATGTCAATTGAATTACATGAAAATTTAATCAACAAAATGTTTTATTTCAGATAACGATGCCAGCAGCATTCTGAAGCATTATATCAACGTTGTTTTCGTAATTTTCAATGTCCTTCTGACACGGAAACCCTTTCGTTTCTTACATTTTTATATTCCCGTTGCTTATTCGTTAATTTACGTTCTGTTTACCCTTATTTATCAGAAAGGTTTCAATCAGGAAAAGGTTTATCCTGTACTGGACTGGGACGATATTCCGAACATATTCCTGTATTCTCTCGGGATACCTCTTTTATTTATACCGCTGTTAGTTTTCTTGTTATTCATGTTGACAATTCTAAGAGACACTGTAGGAAATCATTGTAAAAAGGTTTGCCACAAGACAGATACTGACACTATTGTATGATATTTATCATGCAAAATCAATAGATGCAATTTCAAGTACGTGTAATCCACGTCACAACAATGTCAATGAAGGATCCCTCTTTCTAGTAGTACCGGTAGGTAGTTCTATTTTGGACAGAGTAAATTTGAGTTGAAGATTATTGAAACGATTTTAAGGAAACAAATTCATCCCATTGTTTTATATGGGTAATTATAGAGAATTTAGAGACACAAACAGTCGTGTGTATATGTTGGGCAGGGATGCTTTCCTCTCCACGACACTCTGATCTTTCCAGAGTTCGTAGTTACTAGCTCTGCTTGCCATTTTTTGATTTTTCCCCTGTCAATCTATAGTTGTTAAGATAATGTCGAAATGGCACTAAACAACAAACGAACCGTAGAATTTTTCCAATTTGCTTCTAATTATAATATTATGTAGTTGCTAAACATATATTTATGTAAAATGAAAATATTAAATTAAATACAATTAGAATTGTAGAATAGAATAGAATTTTTAAAAATCGTTATTTTAAAACATTCATTCATTTGCATGATAATTAGAGTCTGCAAATTTAGATATTATGGTGAATAAAGTATTATATATTTCAAATTGATATTTATGTGTTTGAATTTTTAAAATAAAGTCTAAAATATGAGCGGGTCTTCGCTACGTTTTTTGAAGGCTAATTGTAAAAGTTTGCATAAAAAGTGTTCACAACAAAATGGAGCAGAGACTAACAATACCTTTAAATTACACATTTACTACACAACATTAGCATATTTCCACTCTTATTAAAGTCGATATAATCATTGGTCATACCAAAAACATGATATAAATGCCATTCATTATAAAAGGTGTGGTCTAGTGGTTAGAGTGTAAGTTTCAAAGGAAAATGATGCTCAGAATTTTTATTGCTTGCGTTCGTACTCAACCCTAGAATATCGCTTATTATTTTCTTTTAATTTTTAGAATGGAACAACAATTTTATCAAGAAAATTTTCACGAACAAATTATGTTTTCCATAAGCTCATGCATTTCAATAATGATAACTTTACTTTAAAAGGGCCTGGACACAGTTTCAACTGATTTTTTAAAACCAATTTTAATGTTTACAATTCCTACCTAAGGCATCATCTATTGATTAGCAAAAAATTGAACATTATTTGTTGATTAACATGCAAGACACAGGACTTTAAGTTCTTCATAATGGAAACAAGGCTCGTGCCTTGTTTTTGTTTACATGTACATATAGAAAATCATATCTATAACAAAATGAAGTTCAGCAAATCCAAAGTAACTGTCAAATTGTATTTAAATTGAATTTTATTTGAAATTATCGACTTTCAGCGAACATCATATTAGTTTATTAACCTTTGTAAACAAAAACATGACACTATCTTTGTCTACATAACAAAGGTTTGGAACTCTAAATCTGTATTGTATCTGTATTGTATCTGGACAACTGGCGTTCAAATTTTTGATGATCAATAGAAAGACCCTAGTTAAATATTTGTAAAAATGAAAAAATAAATTTTGAAATTTTAGTTGAAACTGTGTCCATGTCCCTTTTAATGTTTCATGTTTATTTCACAAACAAAATATGATTTTATATACTAGTATCAGAATCATTAGGTATCCTGCACACCTTGTTCACCCTTCTTATTGATTTCAGTTTAATATTTTAGAATTGAAATCCAGATTTGCAAAATTGTAACTTGGGTTACTTAGGTCCCTCAAAAACAAACCGAACACCCTACCACAAAATAACGTGAAGTTATGAAAGTGAGTTTCCCCTCTATATGTTCAATTTATATAAATAGCTTTTTGTACGACTTATAATTTTTTTTCAGTTTTATGCAATTTTTTAGTCAGAAAATTGGTTTTATTATCTATTAATACATAGCTTGTAAAAAATGTTGTTGTATAAATGTATGGAACTTTGTTTGGGTAATCATGGTTTTATATCATATCTACATGTACACTGCATGTTGAAATGTGCATGAAGAGTTATTGTTCTTGTCCTTAAAGACATATACTACATATATGGCATTATATGCAACATTGTTTTGATCATTACGAGTATTTTGGAATCTGAGAAAAAAATAACATATTTGGAAATTTTTGTTATATTTTTATGCCCCCGTAAACGAAGTTTCGGGGGCATATAGTTTTTGTCGTGTCCGTCTGTCTGTCTGTCTGTCTCTCTGTTTGTCCGCAAAAACTTTAACCTTGCCTATAACTTTTGATTAAGTAGAGCTATGACTTTCATATTTCGTATGTTTATTTCTTGTGACAAGACCTTCCTTTGGGTACCACCAAATTTGACCTTTTGACCTTGGAGTTTGACCCACTTTTACATGAAAATTTTAAAATTTAACTTTGGCCATATCTTTTAAACAGTAAACACCAGGGCATTTATACTTCACATATGTAATGTTTGTTGAAAAACCTTTCTTTGGATACCAACAACCTTGACCCTTTGACCTTTACCTTGTAGATTTCCGTACTTGTAAAAAAACTATAACCTCGGCCATAACTTTTGAACGATAAAGGTTAAGGCTTTCATACTTCATATATAAAATCCTTGTGAGAAGACCCTCTAATGGATACCAAGAACTTTGACCCTTTGACCTTGACCTTTGAGATTGACCAACTTTAAAAAAGCAATCCTTGACCATAAATTTTAAAGAGTTAGGGCTAGTGCTTTCATACTTTATATATTTGATCCTTATGACAAGATCTTTCATTTGATAACAATAACTTTGACTCTTTGACCTTGGAGTTTGACCTACTTTTTAAAAAATTGAACGTTGACCATAACTTCTGAACGTTTAGGGCTAGGGCTTTCATGCTCTGCATAAGTATTTTATGTGGCAAGACCTTTCATTTGATACTAATTACATTGACCTTTTGACCTTAACCTTGGAGATTTTTGTACTTCTTAAAAAAACTTTAACATTAGCTTACTTTCAAATTTCGCAATTGTTTTCCAGTGAGGATACCCTACGTTTGGTACCAATTAATTAAAATAGCATTTAAGAAAAGCTTAATCTTTGCTATGTTGCCATACCGGGGCATCAGTGTTTTACAAACACTTCTTGTTTTGATGATGTAAAACAGAGGAATTTAACAACTAGTTAAGGTGGCATATTTATGCCCCTACACAAGTTAAATTATTTTAACATGCAACATAATTATGTAGACATGCAACATGATATCTATGTCAACAAGCAATTTAATTATGTTGACATGCTAATTACCAATCTTTTCAAAATATTTAAATCAAATATGGGGAAATTTACTCACTACCGTCTGCATCTGACATTTAAAATGCAAGATGCAACAGAATTTGCAGACATGCGACTTATTCATGTCAACATGCAAGATAATTATATCACCATGCATCAACGTGCGAGTTATTTATGTTTACATGTAAGATAATAATGTCAACATTCAAGATATGTATGAAATTTGCAACTTATTATCTTGTATGTAAAAATATATCTCGCATGTGGACATAAATAAGTAGCATGCCAACATAATTATCTTGCACGTGAACATAAATATCTTGCACGTGAACATAAATATCTTGCATGTCGTCATAATTATCTTGCATGTTAACATTATTTATTTGTATGTTGACATAATTATCTTGCATGTTGACATAAATAAGTCGCATTTCTACATACTCATAATTATATTGCATCGTGCATTTAAAATTTCAGATACAGTTGTTAATAAATAACCAAGCCCATATTTAATTTTTATTTTCTTATAAGATTGGTAACTAGCATGTCAAGTTATAGATCTTTTTTATTAATCAGTCTACATACTTGCCTTCAGGCACAATATTTAAAAACAATTCTTTAAATAAGTAGTGTAAAGTGGATTTATGATATATTATACATGTAAATATTAAAATATTTTGTTTTCATAAACAACAGATTGAACAGAACTTGGAAAATAAATCATTATCACTAATTAAGCAGAAAGTATCAATAACTGACACTGCGATTGCAAGTTTAATAATTTTATGCCATGGAGTAAATTCAATTTTTTTCTCTGCAAAAGCCCTTGACAAATAATCAAGTATAATGAAACTTTATTTGAAGCTATAGGCCAACAGGCAATGGACACTTGTCAAATTCTTCTTGGGTTTCTTGAATTGTTTCATAAGAATGCCACCCAACAGGTAATGACGTCTGTCCAACTCCTCTTGGATATCTACATTCCACCCAACAGGTAATGGACACTTGTCCAATTCTTCTTGGGTTTCTTGAATTGTTTCATCAGAATACCACCCAACAGGTAATGGACATCTGTCCAACTCCTCTTGGATATCTACATCCCACCCAACAAGCAATGGACACTTGTCTAATTCTTTGGTTTCTTGAATTGCATCATCTAAATACAACCCAACATGTAATGGACACCTGTCCAACTCCTCTTGGATATCCACATCTCACCCAACAGGTAATGGACACTTGTCCAATTCTTCTTGGGTTTCTTGAATTGTTTCATCAGAATACCACCCAACAGGTAATGGACATCCGTCCAACTCCTCTTGGATATCTACATCCCACCCAACAGGCAATGGACACTTGTCTAATTCTTGGGTTTCTTGAGAATCTCCTCATAAGAATACTACCCAACATGTAATGGACATCTGTCCAATTCTTCTTGGATATCTTCATCCCTTCAATAGTATATAAATCAAAAGGTATTGGATATTCTTCTTGGGTTACTCAAAATTTTTTTCATAAGAAAGAAAACCCAATAGGTATTGAATATTGGTTCAACTCCTCTTGGATATTACATCCCAACATTAGAATAAAACCCAACAAGTAATGTTTACTTGTCCAATTCTTCTTGGGTTACTTATACCCTTCATCAAAATTGTCAAATTTGCCTTGGTTATTTATACTCTTGCATTAGATTGCAAACCCAATAAGTATGACATTTACCTTCCCTAGTTGAATTCAAATTTATCTGCATAAGCATACATAAGTCCAAAACATATTTAATACTTTAATTCTAACATTCCACATCTCATTCAGTGTACACTTTACAAATGATAGGAAATATATAAGCATTTTTTGCCTAAACTATTTGGCTTTTAAAGAACTTTAAAACCATGTGTGCAAAATTTAAATTTAAATATTGGAACTTGGAGCAAGTCATTACAGGTAGTGCAAGATGCTGAAAACCATATTGATAAACATAACACACCCTTGATAAAATATTTGCCTTCAGTTGCTAAAATTGTGTTGTATTATATGGAAAATTTCTATAATCCTATTTATTACAGATACATGTACAATGCATATTTTCCCTGTAATAATAAAAATACTTCTGAGATGTAAAAGAATGGATTTAATAGTCAGCGGTCTTAAAAGATAGTTCATGTATCTCATTAATCTGGTTTGGAAATCACAAACTTAGTTTTGAAGCCGATTAAACAGTGTCCCACCAGAAAACTCAGTTACAAGAACAATGAATGAATTCGTTGTATCAAAACTTTAAAATAATTGATGCACTATGTCCAAATCTTTCCGACAAATCGCAATAAAGATATTAAATCAAATCATCACTGTTATAAGTCTTAGAGCAAGAGAAAAGTCATTACATGCCCAAATTTTACATGTAAGGCTTTGATCCTATATTTCAATAAATGTCAAAATGGTTTTATTTTTGTTTCCCTTCCATACTTTCTTCTTCAGGGTCTCTCATGGCCTATACTGTATGATACCTCCATTGACCCTGCTCTTTTATATTGCCATATGTTTATCCAGTAGCAGTGGTTATGCTCAGGCAATCTTTGAAATATTCCTCATTTCATGCATCTCCTTCAAATCTGCCTCTGTCCTTTTTATACATTCTGCAATTAGATAAAGGCATTTCTTTGCCGTATAAAACATGTTTTTCTTGACTACAGTAAGATCACCCTTTATGTTGATCAAACCCAACCAAGAAGTAGAAGTATATTTCTTATTCAGAAGTATGTATTGATAAATAAAATGTAAGAAAAACTAAATTCTATCAACTCTTTTTTTCTTCTATGTCTAACTGCATCTTCATCCTACCCCCCATCCGCCATAAATTTATCAAAATGGAATCATCATTCAAAACACAAAACGATGTTGCATATTAATTAGACAGTATGTTAGTTTCTGATTGTTAAGGAGATTTTAAAAAGATTTTACACCTATTCCTTGCAAATTTTAGACTTCTAATGTAACACTATCAGTACATTAGGGGTACATAATCTTCAAAAACATCTCTACACTTAATGATAAAGCTTTCACATTAGTATTGTTTTTAGCCCAATGGTTCTCCTAAAGAGGATTTAAAATTGACCCAAACCTTACTAACTGCTTTGAAATTATATTGACAGGGACAGAGACACACTTGACACTCCATCCCCCCTTCCTGGGGTATGCTTTGCACAAAATTTAATTAAAATTGACTAAGCTGGATAGAAGTTGAAAATATGAAAAATTACAGTCAAACATAATATGAATAACTTTCACCACATCAGACATGAAGTAGTGATCCTTAAATAAAATACACCTACAAGATGAAGCTATTTTATTCCTTTGAAGTGATATCTAGTATTGTTTCTTTTCCTGTATGCCACCTCTATCAGAACAAAATGTTATACACGTATTAACATAACCTATGACCGAATAGTACCACGGTATTTACTTAACAATTAATTAAGTTCTGGAGCCAACCCTCAGATGCCCTTAAAACAAATGATTCAAAACTGGCAAAGGGAAAGGGCATCTGAAGAATATAAAATAAAATGGTAGTACAAACAAGCAAACAGTGTGCATGAAAATGTTGGCAAACACTAGAAAAAATACTAAGGTACTTTCTCAAACTCAACGTGAATACTCAAGACGTTTTATGTAGCTGTATTGCACATACCAAAAGCTTTCCTGCCATTAAAGGTTGGTTGCCTAGTAGTTATGTAGTATGTACAAGTTTTTCCCTCTATTTCTCTTCTAATTTAAGAAGCGAAAATGTCTCTTAAAATCTTATGGTTGGCATGAAGTATTCCTGTTCATTTTACTGATTACTTACAATTGTCCTATTTCTGAGGGTCAACTTCTGATGACTGTGTTCTCTGCAGTGTTCACAATTGAAGTTCTTGTTTGACCTGTTACATATTGAAAATCCTCTATGAACTGGGAATGGGGTAATTGAATAAAGTAATTGTAATTGAGTGTAATTAATTACATTTTTCTAAGTAATTGGAAGTAATTTGTATTTGAGCAAGCCTTCAATTACAAGTAATTGAATGTATTTAAATACATTTCAAAAAAGGTCATGTATTTTCAATTACTTTTCAATTACATTTCAATTACTTTTTTTCAAAATGAAAGTTTATATTTAAAAAGGTGTCTTATAACATAGTTTTATACTGGTGGGTTTACATTACTTATTCCCATGTTTTATAAACCTCAGTTCTCCCTATTCCCACTTGCAAATAACAATGATTATTTAGATAGTTAATTTGTTTTACAGCAATTAGACTAACTACATCCCCTTTTAGATTTCAATACCTGTATTCTATTCATTTTAAGATAGAAAATAATGAATGGAATTGTGATGGATATTATTTATTTCCTTCCAAAATATGGATTTGAGAAAGTAACAAAAAAGATCTTGCCATACACCCTACTGGTGTAGCATGGGCGTGTGTTTGTACAATAATTAATTGTCTCATAATGTTTAATTTGTTTATACAGTGTGTCACATTCATTAAAAGGTAAAGGTCTAATTTTGACCAGGTGTGAACCCCTATCATACCCAAGAACAAAAACAATGAATGAAAGTTCGAATTCGATCACTATAGAAAAAAACCTTATTTAAAAAAAAAAAATTTTTTAAATAAAAATAAAACTCGAAGTAATTGAAATGTATTTAATTACATTTGTCAAAGTAATTGAAAGTAATTGATTACATTTGAAAAAAGCAATGTAATTGTAATTGCAAGTAATTGACAAAATTATCAATGTATTTGAAAGTAATTAATTACATTTCAAAGTAATTGACCCCAAGCCTGCAATGAACATGATTATGGTTTTAATTTCCATTGCAATTATTGATTACTTTTATGAAAAAAAAAAATCTAAACCAATTTATTGTAACATAATACTTAGGAAAATATTTATGAAATTTAAATGGAAAAAAGGAATCATAATCTCCAGTTATCCTAAAATCACAAGTAAGATTTAATCATATAAATTCACATACGTAAACCCATTAGCTTTTTGTGCTATTAAATCATAGTCATCGCTGTGCAATAAAGGAAATCAAGTACTTATCCACAGCTTGGTGGCAATAAAGTTACTATCCCCGAGTAAAAAGTGACAAGCCCAAATATAGAGGCAAAAATTAAAAAGTAACATTGAAAAAAAGTTCATCGTGAAAAAAGTCAGGGTATTAACTACAGATGATTCTTTTTAAAATTAAAGTTTAATTTAATTATCGCTAGTAAAATTTAATCATATATAAATTAATGATTAAAAAAAATGAAAAAAAAGATTTTAAATATTCCTTTTCTGGTCATTCACTAGTTCGTCTAATTAAAACGAAGCAAAAATCATTTTGTTTTCATCTTGAATCATTTAAAGCCATATATGGCGTATGTACAATTAAAATTATTAGACTGAAATTATAAAAACTTATTATTTATATCATTAATTTGTATAAACATGATAAAGATAAATATTTTCCGTAAATTACAAAATCTAAGTCAATTGCGTTATAAAGATAACAAAATTTAATTTGGATTCTCGAAATTTTCTCCGACTTGGAAGAAAATACAAAAGATTTAAATAACACATTACAGAGAAGATAAAATCGTATTATTTGATGAAACGAGGTGTTCTCCGTGCTCTGAATTGTATGAAAAGCTTTAATTTAAATGTATTAACTATATTTCTTTACTTAATTTTGTATTTTTCAAAAATATATTTTTTGATCAGTTACGCCATATATGGCTTTAAATAAAAAAAGCGCAACATAATTGCATGACACTTATCATTGGGCTGATTGAGTAAATGTAAATAATTTAATAATGAGATATCTGTGAGGCATATATGTACATGCAAATATTGCTATATTAAACAAAGGAAAGGGGGAAATTCAAATTAGGAAAAAAAAAAAGATCGTTTTTAAGTAAATCAGTCTGGTATTACTGCAAAATGGATGCAGTTGTGGAGATTTATGGATAATAGGAGCATGCTGTCTGGAATATTTCCATATAGGGAATTTAATAGCAAAAAGGAGTGAAAATACCGGTGGTGCTTTTCATGCATTACATGTGTATTTTGAAATTCCTAATAGCCCTAGGGGATTCCTCAGTGCAGAAAACCACTAGCCCCATCCTCAAAAATGGAAGCCCCGGGTGTAGCGCGATGCTAATTACACACCCATCATGTGAAATAGTTATAGTAGCCCTATATCAATTTCAGTATTGTTTTAAATTAGTTAAAACAAATGCCAAAAACAATAATTTTTCAAAAATCAAAATAAAGCAGACACTCAAAATCAAAGACAGAAAGAAGCACTGTTTTGACTGAACGTTTTTCAGTAATACAATGAATCTCTTACATTTGTTGTCAATTATCCCATTTATCATCATCTCAGCTCACTTTGCGATTGTAATACTGTCTACATGAACGTTTTCCGATTTACAGTTCATAGATCCATTCCTGATTTAAGTTGGATTTTATTCCCCTCTTCTAAATATGTACATGTTCCGCATTTCGGATCTCCGCATTTTTTAATGGTTGGAATTTCCTTCTGTGTAGTAAAACGGGCCTTGGTCAACAGTTTTTTAAGACTTGGTGCTTGTCGTCGACTGTTTATGATATCATTTGGCTGAACTAAACTTTTCATGTTTTCCGATTGTTCTAAAATGGGATAAAATCTTTTGACGTCCATAAGGATGTTTCTGTTCCTTGGGTTATGGGTAACTACAAAGGCTATTTTCCCGTCATCATCGGTGTCGTCTATATGGCGTGGATTTCTTAGGTCCTCTATTGGAATTTCGGATGCCTTTTCTATTCCAATGTTTATTAGATCCAATGGATAATTTTGTCGTCTTAAATATATTTTTAATTCTTCCAAACGTCTACATCGTAGGGTTTCATCTGTAATAATTGTACAAATTCTTCGTGCTAAATTAAACGGAATATTACGTTTTGTGTGGGATGGGTGGCACGATCTAAAATCCAAATATTGGTGCGTGTCCGTGGGTTTACAGTACAAGTCTGTAGTTATACACGATCCATTCTTTATAATAAGAAGATCTAAAAATGGAAG
>PRKT01000200.1:607295-737771 GCA_003671525.1 Saccostrea glomerata
ATATATATATATATATATATATATATATATATATATATATATATATATATATATATATATATATATATATATATATATATATATATATATATATATATATATATATATATATATATATATATATATATATATATATATTAATACTATTAAATCTTTGATTAATTCAGAAATTCTATTTCATATCTTTGCATAGATTTCCTTTTTTCTAATTTAAATAAAAATATCGCAGTTTTTCAAATTAATATATAAATATTATACCGAACATTTATTATTCACAGAAAAATGCATTCAAGGGTAAATACTATAATTGTACTAATAAAATTCTGTAACCGAACACTTGCAATTCCAGTCTTGTTGGAACGAGTTTTCGTCATATTTGCTATTCTCGAACATTGTGAGGTAGATGCTAGAGTTCCTGAACTGTTTTTAAATGTATCACACCTGTAAGTGAATTCGTTGTCAAATCATTTAGTTGATTTAATTTTGTGACAGGAGTAATATTTTCTATTTTGTTAAAAATTGATTTCCCCTTTTTCGTATACCCGGTATATTTTTATGGTAGAAATTACGTATGGGCAGCGGAAAGGGCAAAAATTACCATAATGAGAAAACAAACAATCATTTTAATTTCAATGACCATAAAAACTTAACAAATGATATACTACGCACAATCAACAGGCCTTTTCGCAAAAAAAATATACATTAAAGCAAAACCATCGACCACGTACGTAACAAACATATATGAATGCAAAATCAACGATCATCTTTGCAGAACAAACGTACATAAAAACACGACAAACGAAAAAAATTTAACAAATATGCACGCGGTAAATCTAGTCTTCCCGACACCCGGCTCCCGACGGTCCCGGATTTTTTTTTTTTTGTTGCGATTTCTTTTTTGTCGTTGCACAGAAACTCTTCACACTCCTCAGGCACATTTCTGGGTTCAAATAATATTTTTTAATATATAAAAACTTTAATAAATTTGAGTATTTATTACTGAATCAGCAGTATCACCTGCCAAAAAGCGGTAAATCTAGTACTCAGCTATAAATGCGAAAACCACTGAAAAAAGGATACCAATGTTTTCGTAGAATCGCGATTAAAAACAACAAACTGTGGTATATGTTTTTTAAATAAATGATAACCCTAATTTATAGGCCAGATTTGTATGCACAAAAATTCCCCACATTTTTATTTCGTATAGAACTCGTTGCCACATCACGTTTATGTTCCCAGGCTCTACAACATGGATGTGGTTCTACCTCGGATCCCCCTTTCATTTTTTTCATTTTTGGGGGGGGTTAATATATCTTAAAAATTTCAAATGAAAGAAAAGAATTTACATAAAATAAAAAAAAATATATATCTCTTTCTCCTGAAGGCCGTTTCGTCATTTTTTTTTCGTCGTTGTTACATAAATTGGTTTTCCCCAATTCTTTAAATATTACAAGAATATTTTATGATAACTTTTAATTACAGTGACATATCATATGACAGGCACGCAGCAACATTTCCCAAATTTAAGAGTAAGGTCAAAAAGGGTTATGTAGTACATGTATTTTAGGAAAAAATTGGTACTGAAAGAAGTTGAACCTAACCCCCCCCCCCCCCCCCCCCGAAAAAATGAAAGGGGGATCCGAGGTAGAACCACATCCATGTTGTAGAGCCTGGGAACATAAACGTGATGTGGCAACGAGTTCTATACGAAATAAAAATGTGGGGAATTTTTGTGCATACAAATCTGGCCTATAAATTAGGGTTATCATTTATTTAAAAAACATATACCACAGTTTGTTGTTTTTAATCGCGATTCTACGAAAACATTGGTATCCTTTTTTCAGTGGTATTCGCATTTATAGCTGAGTACTAGATTTACCGCTTTTTGGCAGGTGATACTGCTGATTCAGTAATAAATACTCAAATTTATTAAAGTTTTACCGTCGGGAGCCGGGTGTCGGGAAGACTAGATTTACCGCGTGCATGTTTGTTGAATTTTTTTCGTTTGTCGTGTTTTTATGTACGTTTGTTCTGCAAACATGATCGTTGGTTTTGCATTCATATATGTTTTTAACGTACGTGGTCGATGGTTTTGCTTTAATGTATATTTGTTTTGCGAAAAGGCCTGTTGATTGTGCGTAGTATATCATTTGTTAAGTTTTTATGGTCATTGAAATTAAAATAATTGTTCGATTTCTCATTATGGTAATTTTTGCCCTTTCCGCTGCCCATAATTACGGCGTCGAAGCGAAGGAAGCTAGTGAAATATTGAATGAGTACACAAGCTGCTATAGTCTTTCAGTTTCACCTAATATTTATGACGAATATGCGACCAACAAGCTGTCCCATATGAAACTCAATTTAAAACAATGTAAGGTAAAATTCGGCGTGGAAAAGGGAGCTGAAGACTTAAGTTAACGGTTAAGAAAAGCATATGGAAGGTGCTTCAGCTGGAATTATACTCATTTTCACACATGCATGGTCTCAAAAATTTAATTAATCACTAACCCACTCGAAAAAAAAAATTATTCTTTCAATAGAGAAAACTATAAATACTTGAACACAAATATTCAAAAATAAATGTGAAAAAAAAAGAAATATGCATCAAAAGAACTATATAGGTGATTAAAGTTTGTTTTTACATTCTATGTATCTTATTTCATTTTTACCAATAAATGAAATAAGATACATGTTATATATCTGATTAAATCCAAAAATTAATCGTTAATTGTATATATGAACACTGAGGATCTCCTTACATGTTTGACAGCGAGTTCCATCCGCAAAATGGATCCTCAACACACTCGTCACAGAGCGCTTTGTGTTTACAAGTTTCGACGTCCATTTTGATAAGCTAAAAAGAGCAATGTATTTTATCAATATGACATTAATTAATGTTAAGATGAAAGAAATTACCACGCAATTACTTTTTAGGAGGTAAGTTTTTAACAAATTATTTACAGAAAAAAGACTCAAGAGATTGGATATAGTATAGCCATAGCTACATGTATTATGGTCATTTAAATTTCAGGCAATTATTAAGGTAGTCCGATCCTCAGGTTTATAAAATTAGCAGTTAAGTAATCAAAAATACTCATTATTATTATCATTATTATTATTATAAAATTTGTATAGCGCTAAATATAATTAAAAATTACTCTAAAGCGCTTAAACATTAAAAATAAAGATAAAAATTTACAATAATTAGAACATAATAATTAAGAATCTGAAATTAGACATAAAGTTATAAAAGTAATGAAATCAGTTATAAAAATTATTTAAAAATTAGCCCCTAAAAATCATGAAAATAGGCACAACTATGTACATTATTAAATGGAGATAAATAGCCACAAATCATAAAATAGTATTAAAAAATAAAGAGTCCATAAAGTGTGCTTAGACAGGAACATAAAATTTTCAAAAATATTTATATGTCAATGATAAAAAGCCATTTTAAAGAGATGAGTCTTTAGACACTTTTTAAAACTATTAAGATTTTGTTCATGTCTCATAACTGATGGGAGACTGTTCCAGAGTGCAGCGGCGCTAACATCAAAACGACGATTTCCATATGACTTGGTTCGAGCACGAGACTGAACTAAACACCTGGAATTCTCTGAACGCAATGATCTTGCAGGGAAATACAAATTAACGAGGTCCTTTATATATGACGGTGACATCCCTTGTAGTGCTTTAAATACTGTTTTTAATATTTTATACTGGATGCGGAATTCCACTGGCAACCAATGCAAAGAAATCAGAACTGGGGTGATGTGATCTTGTTTTTTGGTCCTAGTTATTATTCTCGCCGCAGTGTTTTGAATCTCTCATAAAAGTATCTCTGAATCCACAAATTTATGCAAATTTATCCACATATTTCTTTAAAGTTAAAGATTAAAGTTAATCATATTATATAGGGAAAATTTTCAAATCTCCAATATTTTTGCAGAAAAAGCGAATTGGAATATCAGCGATGCATTTTCTAATTGCAAATTGATCAACAAATAAATTTTAGGTTAAAAAACAATAGGCATCCAGGCATTCAGAGAAATTGTCATGATTTTTATACTTATTTGGTATCTTTTTGTCTTCTATTTCTGTCATGTATTTTATAATACATCGTGTAAAAAGCTTTTGCTATCATTGCAAGACCCCACAAATCACTTCTTATTTCATATCATGCTAATAAGTATTTGTATCTAAGGCTGGGTTCAAGAAAATCTTATTTCTCTAAAACTGTTTTCTTTTTTTTCCTTTTAAAGGGTCCAAATGTCAACTTTTATAAGACCTTTTCTAAGACTTCCAAAAACCTTGAATCTTATTAAGATGAATAAAATGAAAATTGTTGCATGAAAAAAATTTCATTTTCAAGCTTCATTTTGATGCATTTCAAATTAAATATGAAATTTTGGAGTTATCCTTCCTGGCTGAGGATCGGATATCCTTAAAACATAAACTTTTCCTACAAAATACTAGTAAATGAGATGAAGGTTCTTTTAAATTCTCAGAAAATGCGCTTCTTATTTATATACTTACTTTGTAATGTGTATGTCTTAAACGTTCATTAAAATCGTTGTGACAATTTTTTTTCGCACCTACGTAAAGTCACGTACTTACGCCAAAAAAGTACGTGTATAGTACGTAGACATTTGGAATATCTACCTTCCTAGAAGTAAGCACATATAAGGCATTCTGATCACCAACATTAAATATATATTTTGTGATAGGTATCCCAGTATCTATAGCTAATTCATCATATTCTTTTACAATCGAACTTGTCTGAATTTTAATCTGTAAAAAACAAAAAAAAAAAAAGATTTAATATTTCAAGTATGCAAATTAAGAATAAATATGACGGTATGTAGAAATAAGAACATGGTGTACCTTCTTTATTTTCCCTGAGCTAGTTCCAACAAATGCTACATTATGACCTTTTTGTGTGGTAGTCAACATCAGCGAAGAAGCAGTGATATCTAACGAGATAACCCCTGCAGACGAGACAGGTTCTGGGCCGTCAATGGGATTGTTGAATTCGTACTGGCCACAATAATGTTCTCCAATGTCAAAATTCTAGGAATGGGATAATTTATATGTAAGTAAATCAACCAGAAATTGGCAGGTGCGATACTATTGACATGGAAAAAGCGATGACTGCTTTTTCGCTGAGATTTCTCAGTTTTGAAACTGCAATCAATGATTCTGAATATTTATATTTGAAAAAAAATCTTACTGTAGATAGACAGTTATTTGGTGTAACTAGATGATCCGGTCCATTTCTCCTGATGCCTTGAAAACATCTCTGTGTATTACGAGTAAACACTTGTTTTATGTAATTATAAGGAAAGATACACAAGACAGATTCTTTGACTCTGTTTTTCGGATCATATGGATTGCCGTATCCGAACATAGCGAACAAAGCACGTTCATTTTCTGGTATCCCCAATTCCTTGGCTAAATAGCGCCCTGCTTTACTTAGATGCGCTGTTTGTAACAGATTATATGATTTTCCACTGTATACACAACTTAGTGAGGTTTCAGCGTATGAATAGAAGAATTTGTCTGACTGACAAACACGTATCAATTTGGACACATAGTTATCTGCCGTTAATGTCTGTTTTTGAATTGTTGCGATATAACTGAAATATTCCAATTCAAAGCCATATATGTATCGAATGGGAAACGAATTAGCGTAAGTTTGATCCATCATAGTGTACGACTTTTGTGCTAAAAGATTGGATGTGAAATCAAAGTCAACTGTGTTTCTACTGCTAAATGGAGGTACAAGACTTCTTATGGGTCTTAACCCTGTGTTAGTCCAGGAGGCCCCGACATACATAGCTGTTGAGTTTCCGGGCCCTGGTGCGAGGAATGCCACAGTAGAGGCAGTGCTATTATTAGCTACAACTGGATTTATTGACCTTTGGTCTGAACCAGGAAGCAGTTCCAACGTTGATGCACTCCTTTTTCTACAGCTGCCATGAAATAATGTTGTACAAATTATGAGCTCGTCTTCCTTTGGTTGTCTTTGCTTGTTGAGTAATAGAACTTTAATATAACTATTGTACATTAACTTAGTACAGTTCTTTTTTTGAATGTCTATACAGTAGGGATTATCAAGTTCTGGTCCAATTTTCTTGGAGATTTTTATGCTTAAATTACCCGTAAATACTACGTGGATATAGTTTGTTCCACCCACGATAACAGTTTTGGAATCATTTGTTATCAGATGAGTGAAATCATATTGCTCATTCGGATTTTGCAGTACGTAAGTTATGGGCGACTTCTTAATCAGAGATGTAGAAATGTGTCTTTCTAGAGTCAGCAATAGAACAGTGATCCAAAACTTCATTTTCAACATGTTCAAGGTAATTTTCAAAAGAAATTTTCTGCTGAATAACTCCAAATATATCTGAAAAATTAAAATGCAAAATTGACACCATACACTACCATAACTATTTTCGACAAAACTGTTTTATTAGAATAACTATAAATTAATACAATTATTAGTATAATATCACGATTTCTTTTATAATACATCTAATGAAAATTTTTTTCACTAAGATTTAACCCTTTTAGTCATAAAAAGATCTCATTTAATACTCACAGTTTTCATTCCTTGGCAGAAAATTTATTTCTTACACCACTTTTTCATTTAAAAAAAAACAGCAATACGATTTTAAACGGTTCATCTATAAATCGTACAGAAAATATCCAGGAAGCTATATGAGTGTATAAAACAAAATTATAGATAGATGATGTATACAAAGACTAATTATCATTCCCAAGGAATAAAGAAGGCGTTGTTTTTCTGATGACAAAGAACAATACTTATTCAAAACAAAGAAAGAATACAGAACTGTAAGTTGATGACTAAAACATTATGATACTTCATAAGAAGTTCAAAAAAGCTATATTTATTTTTTTCTTTCTATTTATAAGAACTATTTTTTCACAAAATCCTATGACATGCTTTTGTTTTGATTCATTGAATTGTCATTTTACTTCGAATAAGTTTTAAAGAAATGTATGGCTAGGCAAACAAATAACAAGAAAACTACCTACAAAATCAACCGCAAAAATCCACTTGAAAAAAAAGCATGCACTTGTAGCAAAACAAAAAACAACTGATATTTATCTATACGAACAGATTTGGTAAAAACTGAACCAAAATCAACTTTCAGGGCTTCTCCAGATTAATGTTTATATGAATCATTTTCTTTGGTGGTTCCGGTTGCAGATAAAGGAAGGTATTTAATATTATGTCAGCTCCAGGAGAAAAAACTGGATATGGACCAGGTATTGGATAAATCCATTCGTACCTCACGGTCGTAAAAATTACAATATTGATGGATTGTTTGAAAATTCTATGTATTTTTGGATATATGTTGTCTAGATCTGACATGTTTTATACAAAATATCAGTTTTGTTGAACTAATCAATACTTTGGCTCAAGGCGAATGTGGCTGGTCATTTAGGGAAGTTTACTTTTCATAGGCACCTGATTTTTCTGATAAATCTAGGGTCTGTATATTTGCTCTGTTCAAAATATTTTTCTTTCTTTCCTGGATTAATGGGGTTCATCATTGTTCATTGTCTAAATGTTTTTACTTTGCTTTTGTTTCGTTTTTATTATGAAGTATGGGGGATAGCAAACTGTAACCAAGCTTAGAAGTCCATAAACACAATACAAAATTAGAACAAAGCAAATTGACCTAAAAGAAATCAAATGTAAGCTCAGGTACCAATGAGGAGTAACCACCCCATGTGGATATGTCCCTCCTGCGTGTGCTTCTTGTTAGGATCGGGCAAACGAAGAAAATCCATTGATATTTTTTGTGTGTAAACATGCTTTACACTTTGTATGAAAAGCCAGTCAGCGTTCGACTTTAAACAAAAAAATAATCAGAAAAGATGACTACATACAAAATCCATTTACAATGATAGCACAAAGTGGTGGCGGTTGGCGAACTTTACAGTTCATTGATTGATTGATTGATTGATTGATGATTGATTGATGTAATGGAAGGTCTAGTCTGGGTGCAAAATGTAGATATAGCCCTTTAAATGGCATAAACTGTAAACCTGTTATGTTGAAATTCATTTTATTATTTTTTTTAAAAGGACGATCACTAATGCAATCATATTTATGTTTTAAATGTTTGAAAAGCAGAATAGGTTTGAAAAGGACTTATTCTGATTTTGAAAGATCGAGCTATGCTATTCAGTTTTTGAAGGAGTTAAAGAGGAATATATACAGAATACACAATATAAGCATGATCTTCATTAATTGATTTATAGTATACACTGTAATAAGATATATACATAATTACACAGGTACATGTTCAATAATTCTTCAGTTGCCTAATTGAAAGTTGTGCAAACTTGTTTCTGTTTATCCTACGACTGGTCTTTATTTTCTCTCAATTTCACTTCAAAAATTTCCACAAAAATGTGCAGGAAGATTTTCTCTAATATTTCATTAGTTATGTTAAACTCCACATGCCTGTCTCCCCTGTTATCAAATGGCGTCAGTCAGAAACCTCGTTACGGGTGACTGAAAAAATTTTACCTTTATATTTTGGAAAATCGCCAGGTATTCCATATGTACAGTTACATTATGCATAACACGGCATACTTTTACCTGACTTTTTTCTTTTCAGCATTGATATACACTGTTATCTCCTTACAGACGAGACATCACCTTTTTCGCTACTGTGCAGTGAGTATCTCAATGATTTATTTGAATTTTTATTTGTTTTTGTTTCAGAGGAAATATAAACATTAAGTACATCTTTATTTTACGATTGAAATTCATACGCTTATAAAAGTTGAGTATAAATGAATTATAATTCTACTTCTGGTATTTCAAGTAGTCCATGTTTTGCAAATGACCATGTTCCCAATTTGCATTGAACAGGATTTATGAGACGAACACCCTTATCTTCCCCTCTTTTAATGTTTAAAAATTGTTAGACATTCGTGGTTTTTTCCAATGATCTGGGAAATTAACTTTATGCACCTAGTTGAAAATGATCCAGATTTTTCCCAAAGTAGAACAACTTCTTTGCATTTCTTTTAAAGAGCACATTACAAAGCTGCTTTTCCCATCCACATTTGCTTTTTTGTTTTACTGATATGCATAAAGCAAGTCCTTTCCATCTGATCAATACATAGGATTTAAGGTGGCATGTGACCGTTCGACAGAATATGCTTACTCCAACTAGGCACCTGATCCCACCTCTGAAATTTCTATTGGACTTTGTTGTAGACCCTCTTAAAATATTTATATATATTTGTATCCTGTACTTTTAAAAAAAAATATTGAATACAACGATCAGAAAACAAACTCAACCATCCATTGAACAATACAAATCGAAGGAAGAACAAAAACAAAACTCAGATTAGGAATCAGTGCAGGAGTAAACATCCTCTGTCTGTTGGTCACGGCCGCCGTGTGTTCCTTGTCGTGATCGGATAAACGGAAAACTCAGGATGCAGTTCATTGTGAAAATAATAATAATATAATTTTAAAAAACATCAACTTTCGAAATAATAATAGATTCCTTGTATATGCAGATGAGATTATTGAATTGGTGAAATATAAACTAAAACAACCCGCTGATATCCTTTTTCTTAAAATCATTTGTCATTTGTTTTATTCAACGATGAAGATAAGAATAAAACACAATTAAGGAAAGGTAAAGAACATGTTTTTTTTTTTGTAAAATTAGCCGCTGTCCACGAACATTACGGACAACACTCGTACATTATCTTTGAAATAATCTACGTATATTTTTAAGAAATATGCAAAAGAATAGTACTGTGGAAATTTTAGAATGCAGTGTACATTTTTTTTAATCTAACAGGGACTGTATATTTGGCGGACCGGCGACGTATGAGAATAAGATGTATTGACATTTTAAATAATTTAACTAAAATGGATATTGGAAAATTCGAATGCTGTCTGTTTTTCTTAAATCATTATTCTATAGTGATTTTAAATAGCATGACTATTCATATTGAATGGCTAGTAAAAAAGAACACATGTTATGTATACACACACAAAAGATTGGAATAAAGTCATAAAAATTAAAGTAATATTATAAATATTTCCTTTGTTATGCTTTGAGTTGAACAGGAAGAAAACAAAAATTATATTGCTTCCTCATATTACTAAGAAACAAAAATAGAACTTATGTCATGTGGGTTTTACAGTTGTCAGCTACAGAAATAGTAGAAAATATATGTCAAGAAATGCATACATTCAAAAAAGGAAAATTTCGAATTTGATCTCAATATTGTGCTTGTTCTCTATTCAGGCTGAACAGTACTTATTAAACAAACAAAAAAAAAACTCGGATAACTTTTGTTATACAACATTGCAGACGAGTACAAAAAAGTTGTGCTGCACTATAACTAGGATCACAGGAGAAAAAACAAAAGCTTCCGACTGTCCTGACCAAAAATACTATAGTTAACAATAGTTTATTGTACTGAACACTTTGACACTATGAAAACTTTGATTTACTAATAGTGAACACTTTTTGAGACTTTGAGTTATTATGGTGAACACGTTGACACTATGATTTACTTAAGTAATACATGTAACTATGAAACCTTTGATTTACCAAGGTAAACCCTATGATAACTTTTATTTACAATGGTTAAAACTTTGATTTACTATAGTGATACCTATTACAATAAAATTATCACTTTGAAAACTTTGATTTACTTTAGTGATCATTTTGGCACTATAGTGATAACTTTGATTTACTATAGTGATCAATTTGACACTTTGACTTACTAACTATTTAAAATAATAACTATTTTACTACTTAAACTTAAACATATCAAAAGAACAAGGTTGGACAAAGTGCGGCTCATATCTAATTTTTGAAAAAGTCTCCAAACTATGGTCGAATTATCCACTAAATTAACAGGTCTCCGAATGTCAACGATTGATATTATAATAATTTACTCACGTGGCATTCCACTGTTCGATACGTTAGCGCTTTCATTGAACATTTCATTGTGTTTGTTATTGGAAGTTTGTTTTGTGACAGTGTCTTTCGTACCTCCAACTTCAAACTATGGACGATTTTTGCGTAAAATTGTAATATGAGTTTGAAGATTATATGCCTCTTGTTTATTTTTTTTGTACAGGATGTGATTAGTAAGTATACGCTCATGTCGCCTCGGTATTATGGTCTGCAGGGCGAGACATCTACCCATCCCTAAACATAAGAATCATTTATTATTTGTGCACCATGAAACTACAAAATCTCTCTCTTGTTCATTTAACGAGGATGGCCCCTGATATTTAAAGTCTTAAACTTATTGTCAAGAATATTTTTAGTTTCTGCACACTTAGCTTAATTAAAAATCAAATTAAAAAATGGGAGTGAATATATTTAATACATTTAATAGGACCTTTTTTGGAGTGAAATGTGTATCTTAATGAAATTTTACATATTCGACGTTTTCCTTCCAATATTTTTATCCAAATAAAACATATAATAAAATAATGTATAAAACTACATGTATTTAAAAATGACACTTTAAAATTTTGACTGAGAAAAAGTTTTGATTTGCATACATAACTATTTTTTTTTTACCTTTCTGCACTCACAAAATGTGAATTTTCTGACATTGAAAATTTAATAAGCAAGGAAATTATTTTAAAGTCTTAATTTTACTGGCTGCATTTAAGCATATAGGTCAAAGTTATCTTATATCTTTAGAAAAGAAAATCAAAAGTGGTGGTATATGATGTTAATATTTAGATATTACTTAAAAAGTGTCAATTTTATTTTTAAATTGGTCCAGTTTCTGTCCGAACTTTCAAAATATACACATGTATTTACTTTATTTAAAACAATATTCGTTGAAGAATTCATAAATAATTTAATAGATATTTCAGAACATTCATAACGAATGTACCTGCAAAAATTAGCTTTGTGTGCAACCAGCATGGAAAAATAGGAATGTAGAATTAACAGTACTGATTATAGCTAGCGCTCAAAGGGAAAAATTGGATGATTTTCTTCTACAAAAAACCATCCGCCACAAAATATTGTTCCAGGCTTTATCCTACTCGACCGGAATTTAATGACACCTTTTTTTATTGAATATAGTTCAATTTGCATTGTAGAATCCAGATTTAATGTCAGAACTTAAAAATGAGGCAGAATTTCAGAAATAGAAGTCTAGACCAAAATCTGCTCAAAAGCTCATCAGGATTGGACCTCCTTAAATTCATAGTGTAGAAATTAATTGCGAAAATATCATACGTGTTAGCCTACTATTTACATTCCACATCCATGCGATTTAAATGTCTCTGCCTATTTTCGGATACCTTAATTCGAAAGTGGTACAGTTCAAATTTCCGAAATTTAAGGCTTATTCATGTTCTTTTCAATGGCATTATGCGTCATTATAGAAATATGTATGACAACAAATTCAAGGCTTAAATATCAAAAGCATATGCTTGTCTTAAGTAATAGATTAATTTAGCGATATATTTTATCGCTTAAAGCTTAAAATTGATTGCCGAAAAGGTTCCAGATGACATACTAAAGTGCACACGTTCTTTTCTTTGTTAATTCTCAGAAGCTATACTCATCGCCTTTGCTAGAAATTTTAGCAGACCATTTGTTATCTTGAAACTTTTTTTAGGTATTGAACACTAAAATCTAATAAATTCAGAAGGAATGACATCAAATGTGGATAAAATATGTTATAATACAAATAATATTTCTGTTTCATTGATATAAAATTCTGTTCGTTTCAGTTGGGAAAGTTAAAATATACCACTCTGAAATACATAGTAGAAAACAATAATTAACCAATGACAAATTTTAAACCTTGATTTCCTAAAGTAAAAACTTTTATACTCTAGTTAACTTTAGTAAACAAGGATTAACTATAGTATTCATTGTTTATAGGACTCTTCGTTATTTCCATACTTCATAAATTCTAAATTGAATAAAAAATAAAATGAAATATGTATATGAATATTTTAAATACATCTCGCCGAAAAGTATAAGATATATTGTTATTTTAACACCCCCTCCTTTAGCCACCCCCTTTTTGTTGAAAATCATCTATGGAATGACCATGACCTTTGACCTTTTACGGTTTCATAGTAGAAGCAATAACAAGGTTTTTTGCACAAAGGGCAATGACTTAAATAGGGTCAATCTTAAGGGACAAGTATCAAATATTTGAAATAGTTTCTTAATTACATATTAAAGATGGAAAGACAGTTTGTATATGTTATAAGACAAAAATGATATTAAAAAGGGTGAATTTCTTATTTTTTGGAATGACCTTGACCTTTGACCTTCACATGGATTTTAAAGTCAAGGGTTAATGAATCTTTTGCAGTTGGTGTTATGTCTCACGACTTCTCATTTTGAAAATATTTAATTATTTGTTAAATTCAAAAACTTTCAGGGGCTATAACTCATTGAAGGGTAACCGAATACTTTCGCAATGAATAGACTCCAGAGTCCCCTCAAGGAGTCGAAGACATTAGTGAAGGTTTAATGTCTCTGCGGTTTACGGTTTCGGAGGAGTAGCGATAACAAGGTCTGAAAACATTTATTACAGGACATATTTTCAAAAGAAACAGGCTATAGCAATATCCTGTTTACTGCCAATTTTATTTATAAAACCGGTTCTACCCTGTAACCTTTGAATAGATCAACCTAAACCACGTGTCTTGAATTTAAATCACAATATATTAGTAGGGGTGTTTAGAGCAATATGAGCTGCATTTTTGAGAATTTTATTTTGCTGGTAAAATGTGTTATTATGATTAATCTGTTTGTAATCTAAACCATTATGATCAATAAGACTAAATTAAAGTTTAAAAATGTTTCAGAAGAAATATTTCTGTACAACCGAATATACAGTATTACATAAGAAATCATTATTGTACAGGACGACAATAATTCAATTTTGCTTTAATCAAACCTTATAAAAAGTTCTTACATAGCAAATATGAACAAAAGAAGTTAATAAACATTCTATTTTCCTGTAATTGAAATAGTTAATGACACATTTGAAATTTTTTTTCGGATGTCAAACATGCAGATCATATTGCTTTAAGGGAGGTTTACTTTTCATAGGCACCTGATTTTTCTGATAAATCTAGGATCTGTATATTTGCTCTGTTCAAAATATTTTTCTTTCTTTCCTGGATTAATGAGGTTCATCATTGTTCATTGTCTAAATGTTCTTACTTTGCTTTTGTTTCGTTTTTATTATGAAGTATGGGAGAAAGCAAACTGTAACCAAGCTTAGAAGTCCATAAGCACAATACAGAATTAGAACAAAGCAAATTGACCTAAAAGAAATCAAATGTATGCTCAGGTGCCAATGAGGAGTAACCACCCCATGTGGGTATGTCCCTCCTGCGTGTGCTTCTTGTTAGGATCGGGCAAACGTTGAAATCCATTGATAATTTTCGTTGGTAAACATGCTTAACACTTTGTGTGCAAAGCCAGGAAGCATTCGACTTGAAACAAAAAATAACTAGAAAAGATGACTACATACAAAAGTCATTCACAATGGTAGCAAAAAGTGGTTGCGGTTGGCAAACTTTACAATTTCTTGATTGATTGATTGATTGATTGATTGATTGATTGATTGATTGATTGATTGGTTGGTTGATTGATTGATTGATTGATTGATTGATGCAATGGAAGGTCTAGTATGGGTGCAGAATGTAGATAGAGCCCTTAAAATGGCATAAACTGTAAACCTGCTATGTTGAAATTCATTTTATTATTAGTTTTTGAAAAATACGATCAATAATGCAATCATATTTATGTTAACAGTTTGAAAACGGAATAGGTTTGTTAAGGACTTATTCTGGTTTTGAAAGAGCTATGTTTTTCAGTTTTGAAGGAGTTTAACAGGGGTATATACTGAATACACAATAATAACATGACCTTCATTAATTGATATTATTAATATCAATATTAACACTATAATAAGATAAATACATGAATACACAGGTACATGTTCAATAATTGTTCAGCGTCTTAATTGAAAGTTGTGCAAATTTGTTTCTGTTTATCCTACGACTGTATTTTAATTTCTCAATGTCATTTCAACAATTTCCACACAAATCTGCAGGAAGACGCTTGAATATTTCATTAGTTATGTTAAACTCCACATGCCTGTCTCTCCTGTTATCAAATGGCGTCTGCGAGAAACCTCGTTACGGGTGACTGAAAAAAATGTTACCTTTATATTTTGGAAAATCGCCAGGTATTCCATATGTACGGTTACATTATACATAACACGGCATACTTTTACCTGATTTTTTCCTGTTCAGCATTGATATACACTGTTATTTCCTTACAGACGAGACATCACCTTTTTCGTTACTGTACAGTGAGTATCTCAATGGTTTATTTGCATTTTTATTTGTTTTTGTTTCAGAGGAAATATAAACATTAAGTACATCTTTATTTTACGATTGAAATTCATACGCTTATAAAAGGTGAGTATAAATGATTTATGATTCTACTTCTGGTATTTCAAGTAGTCCATGCTTTGCAATTGACCATGTTCCCAATTTGCATTGAACAGGATTTATGAGACGAACACCCTTATCTTCCCCTCTTTTAATGTTTAAAAATTATTAGACACTCATGGGTTTTTTTCCAATGAACTTTATGCACCTAATTGAAAATGATCCAGATTTTTCTCTAGGCAAAGTAGAGCAACTTCTTTGCATTTCTGTTTAAAGAGCACAAAGCTGCTTTTTCCATCCACATTTGCTTTTTGTTTTACTGATATGCATAAAGCAAGTCCTTTCTACCCGATCAATACATAGGATTTAAGGTGGTATGTGACTGTTCGACAGAATATGCTTACTGCAACTAGGCACCTGATCCCACCTCTGAAATTTCTATTGGACTTTGTTGTAGACCCTCTTAAAATATTTATATATATTTGTATCCTGTACTTTTAAAAAAAAATATTGAATACAACGATCAGAAAACAAACTCAACCATCCATTGAACAATACAAATCGAAGGAAGAACAAAAACAAAACTCAGATTAGGAATCAGTGCAGGAGTAAACATCCTCTGTCTGTTGGTCATGGCCGCCGTGTGTTCCTTGTCGTGATCGGATAAACGGAAAACTCAGTATGCAGTTCATTTTAAAAATAATAATAATATAATTTTAAAAAAAACACCAACTTTCGAAATAATAATAGATTCCTTGTATATGCAGATGAGATTATTGAATTGGTGAAATATAAACTAAAACAACCTGCTGATATCCTTTTTCTTAAAATCATTCGTCATTTGTTTTATTCAACGATGAAGATAAGAATAAAACACAATTAAGGATAGGTAAAGAACACTTTTTTTTGTAAAATAAACAGCTGTCCACGAACATTACGGACAACACTCGTACATTATCTTTGAAATAATCTACGTATATTTCTAAGAAATATGCAAAAGAATAGTACTGTTGAAATTTAAGAATGCAGTGTACATTTTTTTAAATCTAACAGGGATTATATATTTGGCGGAACGGCGACGTATGAGAATAAGATGTATTGACATTTCAAATAATTTAACTAAAATGGGTATTGGAAAATTCGAATGCTGTCTGTTTTTCTTAAATCATTATTCTAAAGTGATTTTAAATAGCATGATTATTCATATTGAATGGCTAGTAAAAAAAAACACATGTTATGTATACACAAACGAAAGATTGGAATAAAGTCATAAAAATTAAAGTAATATTATAAATATTTCTTTTGTTAAGCTTTGAGTAGAACAGGAAGAAAACAAAAATTATATTGCTTCCTCATATTACTAAGAAACAAAAAAAGAACTTATGTCATGTGGGTTTTACAGTTGTTAACTACAGAAATAGTAGAAAATATATGTCAACAAATGCGTACATTCAAAAAAGGAAAATTTCGAATTTGATCTCAATATTGTGCTTGTTCTCTATTCAGGCTGAACAGTACTGATTAAACAAACAAAAAAAAAACTCGGATAACTTTTGTTATACAACATTGCAGACGAGAACAAAAAAGTTGTGCTGCACTATAACTAGGATCACAGGAGAAAAAACAAAAGCATCCGACTGTCCTAACCAAAAAATACTATAGTTTATTGTACTGAACACTTTGACACTATGAAAACTTTGATTTACTAATAGTGAACACTTTTTGAGACTTTGAATTACTATGGTGAACACGTTGACACTTTGATTTACTTAAGTAATACATGTAACAATGAAACCTTTGATTTACCAAGGTAAACCCTATGATAACTTTTTTTTACAACGGTTAAAACTTTGATTTACTATAGTGATACTTATGACAATAAAATTATCACTTTGAAAACTTTGATTTACTTAAGTGATCATTTTGACACTATAGTGATAACTTTGATTTACTTTAGTGATCACTTTGACACTTTGACTTACTAACTATTTAAAATAATAACTATTTTACTATTTAAACTTAAACATATCAAAAGAACAAGGTTGGACAAAGTGCGGCTCATATCTAATTTTTGAAAAAGTCTCCAAACTATGGTCAAATTATCCACTAAATTAACAGGTCTCCGAATGTCAACGATTGATATTATAAAAATTTACTCACGTGACATTCCACTGTTCGATACGTTAGCGCTTTCATTGAACATTTCATTGTGTTTGTTATTGGAAGTTTGTTTTGTGACAGTGTCTTTCGTACCTCCAACTTCAAACTATGGACGATTTTTGCGTAAAATTGTAATATGAGTTTGAAGATTATATGCCTCTTGTTTATTTTTTTTGTACAGGATGTGATTAGTAAGTATACGCTCATGTCGCCTCGGTATTATGGTCTGCAGGGCGAGACATCTACCCATCCCTAAACATAAGAATCATTTAACATTTGTGCACCATGAAACTACAAAATCTCTCTCTTGTTCATTTAACGAGGCTGGCCCCTGATATTTAAAGTCTTAAACTTATTGTCAAGTATATTTTTAGTTTCTGCACACTTAGCTTAATTAAAAATCAAATTAAAAAATGGGAGTCAATACGCTTCTTTTTGGCGGTACAGTACATTTAATAGGACCTTTTTTGCAGTGAAATGTGTATCTTAATGAAACTTTACATATTCGACTTTTTCCTTCCAATATTTTTATCCAAATAAAACATATAATAAAATAAAGTATAATACTACATGTATTTAAAAATGACACTTTAAAATTGTGACTGAGAAAAAGTTTTGATTTGCATACATAACTTTCTTTTTTTTTTTTACCTTTCTGCACTCACAAAATGTGATTTTTCTGACACTGAAAATTTAATAAGCAAGGAAATTATTTTAAAGTCTTAATTTTGCTTGCTGTATTTAAGCAGATAGGTCAAAGTTATCTTATATCTTTAGAAAGAAAATCAATAGTGGTCGTATATGATGTTTAATTTTAGAAATTACTTAAAAAGTGTCAATTTTATTTTTAAATTGGTCCAGTTTCTGCCCGAACGTTCAGAATATACACATGTACGAGGGTCATTCATTAAGTAATGCAACTGGGTACAAAAAAATATGACGCAGCCTTAAATTCAAATAATTTATTACATCAATCCTTCGAAATATTCCCCATTTACTTTAATACACTTTTCAAGTCTTTTTATCCATGACCGGAAAGCCTCTGCATACTCGTCTTTATGTATACCTAAAAGGCACTGATAGATGGCACTGCCAATGGCCGATCTGGAGCCATAGCGTCTTCCAGACAACATTTTCTTTAGTTTAGGAAAGAGAAAAAAGTCGCATGGACTCAGATCTGGCGAATATGGCGGGTGTTGCAACTCTGTAACTCTTTCATTCCTCAGAAAAGCTTTCACTTCTTTATGTTTGTGTGCGGCAGCATTGTCATGCAGCAGGTAAATTCCGCGAAGGCCTGTCTTTGGGCGTCTTTTACGGAAGATATGTTTCACTTTGTTCAATATTCTGTTTTTGTAAAACAAGCCATTGACAGTTCTTCCTTTGGGTACAGGAATTTGAACAATTGCACCTCTAGAATCAAAGAAAATGCTGTACAAAACCTTCTTTGAACTCTGGCATCTTCTTGCAATGACAAGTCTTCTGCTGCATTTTCTAAGCCACATTCTATTATCTACTTTTCTTTGAGGCTCAAAATAGTGCACCCAGGTCTCGTCACCTGTTATGATACTGGAAAGTTTTCTCTTGTCTCAAGTCTTAAAAGATTTAAGGAGCTCCTTGGCCATTTTTACCCTTGTCTTTTGTTCTTCTGTGAGTAAATGAGGCACCACCGGGCTGAAACTTTCCTGAGATTAAGTTCCTTTGTTATAATTTTGTATGCTGTTCCCGTTGAAACCTGAAGGGTTCTTGCAATGTGTTCCACTGTGTATCTTGCATCTTCTGTTAACATTGTACTCACAGCATCAATATTTCGTTGGACTATAACGCTTTTAGGTTGCCCCGTACGTGTTCGATTTTCCAGACTTGTTTCTCCTTGTTTGAATTTCTTCATCCATTTGCAGACTGTACTGTATGAAATTACACTCTTTCCATAGACAGCAACCATCTCTTTGTAGGTGTCTTTGAATGGTTTTCCTAGCAATACGCAGTTTTTCATATATGCTCGCATTTCCATTTTCACCTGAGCGGCCATTTTTGAGCTAAATATCACTCAGTGTAGTGACCATGCCGTTTTTCAATTAAAAGAACTTTGTGAATACCGAAGCAAATTTCGTGCAGTCTTCGGTTTCTGAGAGAGAATGAATAGAACTTATAGACCGTGAAAAGAAAATCTAAAAATACCATGTATTTTTTACGGAAAACCATTAGTTGCATTACTTAATGAATGACCCTCGTATTTACTTTATTTAAAACAATATTCGTTGAAGAATTCATAATAAATAATTCAATAGATATTTCAGCACCTTCATAACAAATGTACCTGCAAAAATTAGCTTTGTGTGCAACCAGCATGGAAAAATAGGAATGTAGACTTAACAGTACTGATTATAGCTAGCGCTCAAAGGGAAAAATTGGATGATTTTCTTCTACAAAAAACCATCCGCCACAAAATATTGTTCCAGGCTTAATCCTACTCGACCGGAATTTAATGGCACTTTCTTTTTTATTGAATATAGTTCAGTTTGCATTGTAGAATCCAGATTTAATGTCAGAACTTAAAAATGATGCAAAATTTCAGAAATAGAAGTCTAGACCAAAATCTGCTCAAAAGCTCATCAGGATTGGACCTCCTTAAATTCATAGTGTAGAAATTAATTGCGAAAAAATCATACGTGTTAGTTTACTGTTTACATTCCACATCCATGCGATTTAAATGTCTCTGCCTATTTTCGGATACCTTAATTCGAAAGTGGTACAGTTCAAATTTCCGGAATTTAAGGCTTATACATGTTCTCGTCAATGGCATTATGTGTCATTATAGAAATATGTATGACAACAAATTCAAGGCTTAAATATCAAAAGCATATGCTTGACATAAATAATAGATTAATTTAGCGATATATTTTATCGCTTAAAGCTTAAAATTGATTGCCAAAAAGGTTCCAGATGACATACTGAAGTGCACACGTTCTTTTCTTTGTTAATTCTCAGAAGCTATACTCATCGCCTTTGCTAGAAATTTTAGCAGACCATTTGTTATCTTGAAACTTTTTTTTAGGTATTGAACACTAAAATCTCATAAATTCAGAAAGAATGACATTAAATGTGGATAAAGTATGTGATAATACAAATAATATTTCTGTTTCTTTGATATAAAATTCTGTTCGTTTGAATTGGGGAAGTTAAAATATACCACTCTGAAATACATAGTAGAAAACATTAATTAACCAATGGCATATTTTAAACCTTGATTTCCTAAAGTAAAAACTTTTATACTGTAGTTAACTTTAGTAAACAAGGATTAACTATAGTATTCATTGTTTATAGGACCCTTCGTTATTTCCATACTTCATAAATTCTAAATGGAATAAAAATTAAACTGAAATAATAAAGATGTATATGAATATTTTAAATACATCTCGCCGAAAAGTATAAGATATATTGTTATTTTAACACCCCCTCCTTTAGCCACCCCCTTTCTGTTGAAAATCATGAGAGTCTATCAGAAAGGTCTGGAAACATTTATTACAGGACATGTTTTCAAAAGAAACAGGCTATAGCAATATCCTGTTTACTGCCAATTTAATTTATAAAACCGGTTCTACTCTATAACCTTTGAATAGATCAACCTAAACCACGTGTCTTGAATTTAAATCACAATAACATTAGTAGGGGTGTTAAAGGGAAGTTTACTTTTCATAGGCACCTGATTTTTCTGATATAGCTAGGGTCTGTATATTTGCTCTGTTCAAAATATTTTTCTTTCTTTCCTGGATTAATGGGGTTCATCATTGTTCATTGTCTAAATGTTTTTACTTTGCTTATGTTTCGTTTTTATTATGAAGTATGGGAGATAGCAAACTGTAATCAAGCTTAGAAGAACATAAACACAATACAAAATTAGAACAAAGCAAATTGACCTAAAAGAAATCAAATGTAAGCTCAGGTGCCAATGAGGAGTAACCACCCCATGTGGATATGTCCCTCCTGCGTGTGCTTCTTGTTAGGATCGGGCAACGTTGAAATCCATTGATAATTTTCGTTGGTAAACATGCTTAACACTTTATGTGCAAAGCCAGGAAGCATTCGACTTGAAACAAAAAATAACTAGAAAGGATGACTACATACAAAATCCATTCACAATGGTAGCAAAAAGTGGTTGCGGTCGGCAAACTTTACAATTCGTTCATTCATTCATTCATTGATTTATTGATTGATTGATTGATTGATGTAATGGAAGGTCTTGTCTGGGTGCAAAATGTAGATATATCCCTTTAAATGGCATAAACTGTATACCTGTTATGTTGAAATTCATTTTATTATTATCATTTGAAAAAGACGATCATTAATGCAATCATATTTATGTTAAAAGTTTGAAAACGGAATAGGTTTGTTAAGGACTTATTCTGGTTTTGAAAGAGCTATGTTTTTCAGTTTTGAAGGAGTTTAACAGGGTTATATACAGAATACACAATTATAACGACCTTCATTGATTGATTTATATAGTACACACTGTAATAAGATAAATACATGATTACACAGGTACATGTTCAGTAATTGTTCAGCGGCTTAATTGAAAGTTGTGCAAATTTGTTTCTGTTAATCCTACGACTGTATTTTAATTTCTCAATTTCATTTTAACAATTTCCACACAAATCTGCAGGAAGACGCTTGAATATTTCATTAGTTATGTTAAACTCCACATGCCTGTTTCTCCTGTTTTCAAATGGCGTCTGCGAGAAACCTCGTTAGGGGTGACTGAAAAAAAGTTACCTTTATATTTTGGAAAATCGCCAGGTTTTCCATATGTACGGTTACATTATACATAACACGGCATACTTTTACCTGATTTTTCCTGTTCAGCATTGATATACACTGTTATTTCCTTACAGACGAGACATCACCTTTTTCGTTACTGTACAGTGAGTATCTCAATGGTTTATTTGAATTTTTATTTGTTTTTGTTTCAGTGGAAATATAAACATTAAGTACATCTTTATTTTACGATTGAAATTCATACGCTTATAAAAGGTGAGTATAAATGAATTATGATTCTACTTCTGGTATTTCAAGTAGTCCGTGCTTTGCAATTGACCATGTTCCCAATTTGCATTGAACAGGATTTATGAGATGAACACCCTTATCTTCCCCTCTTTTAATGTTTAAAAATTACTAGCCACTCGTGGTTTTTTCCAATGAACTGGGAAATTAACTTAATGTACCTAATAGTGTAATTGAAAATGATCCAGATTTTACTCTAGGCAAAGTAGAGCAACTTCTTTGCATTTCTTTTAAAGAGCACATTACAAAGTAGCTTTTCCCATCCACATTTGTTTTTTTGTTTTAATGATATGCATAAAGCAAGTCCTTTCCACCTGATCAATACATAGGGTTTAAGGTGGCATGTGACCGTTCGACAAAATATGCTTACTCCAACTAGGCACCTGATCCCACCTCTGAAAATTTTATGGGACTTTGTTGTAGACCCTCTTAAAATATTTATATATATTTGTATCCTGTACTTTAA
Source organism: Saccostrea glomerata (assembly GCA_003671525.1). NCBI lineage: Eukaryota > Metazoa > Mollusca > Bivalvia > Ostreida > Ostreidae > Saccostrea > Saccostrea glomerata. Next base: position 630,467 of record PRKT01000200.1, read on the forward strand.
AAAAAAAAATTGAATACAACGATCAGAAAACAAACTCAACCATCCATTGAGCAATACAAATCGAGGGAAGAGCAAAAAACAAAACTCAGATTAGGAATCAGTGCAGGAGTAAACATCCTCTGTCTGTTGGTCACGGCCGCCGTGTGTTCCTTGTCGTGATCGGATAAACGGAAAACTCAGGATGCAGTTCATTGTGAAAATAATAATAATATAATTTAAAAAAAAACATCAACTTTCGAAATAATAATAGATTCCTTGTATATGCAAATGAGATTATTGAATTGGTGAAATATAAACTAAAACAACCTGCTGATATCCTTTTTCTTAAAATCATTTGTCATTTGTTTTATTCAACGATGAAGATAAGAAAAAAAGCACAATTAAGGATAGGTAAAGAACATAGGTTTTTTTTTTTTTGTTGTAAAATAGCCGCTGTCCATGAACATTACGGACAACACTCGTACACTATCTTTGAAATAATCTACGTATATTTTTAAGAAATATGCAAAAGAATAGTACTGTTGAAGTTTTAGAATGCAGTGTACATTTTTTTAAATCTAACAGGGACTATGTATTTGGCGGAACGGCGACGTATGAGAATAAGATGTATTGACATTTTAAATAATTTGACTAAAATGGATATTGGAAAATTCGAATACTGTCTGTTTGTCTTAAATTATTATTCTATAGTGATTTAAATAGCATGATTATTCATATTGGATGGCTAGTAAATCAAAGTACTGAAAGCACTCATGGGAGTTGAACATGGTGTTAAAAAAAATCTTTGATCGGGAGGTTAAGTGAGTGAACAATATTATTATTTCAAATACAGACAACTGTTTCAGATTTTTTGAGTTGCAACAATCTTGAGAAAGACATTCAGAGACATTGAATAGCAAAAAAATGCAGGGGCCATAATGCTTGCCTGCCTACATTAGTCCTTTTTTTATACCCCCTGCTTGAAAAGCGGGAGGGTATTTATTAATCAGGATTTCCGTCTATCTGTTTGTTACGCTTTAGGTCTACCCATCTCTTATCCGCAACTCCTCTTACACCACTGAACGAAATTTTCATAGAATCTTTAATATCATATTGCCGTTGTGCACCTTCTATTACTTTTTCATCCTACACATATTTTGGGTTTCCCATTGCAAAACATGGACACTACCATTATATTCATATTAGAGTCGGTTGATCATTTATATAATTCACTGTTGCAGTCTTCAAATATGTAATATATTTTCCTTGGCACCTTTACCCATGTGTTATGAAAATTTAAGTTTCGCATGAATAATATCAATGTTGATAAAATGTGGATTTTAACACAGCATCCTTTTAAGAGCTAACAGTTTTGTTATATAAAACTTCTCTGTGGATATAAATGTATTTCAATTACGCGAACATTATACATGGAGTACGTCAGAACTTAATCTCTTTTAATATTGTGAATAAAAAAGCAATACCAAGTTTAAAACAAATATTTAATGACCAAACATAAAAACAGTGGTATGTGTGAGAGTTTGTGTGCGTACGAATTATCTGGTATATAAATGAGGTTTTTTTTTTTTTTTTTAAAAAAAGACTTCATTTTGTTGTTTTTAAGAAATGATTTTACGAAAACATCAGAGTCCGTTTTTTTGGTTTTAACATTTATAACAGAGTACTAGATTTACCGCTTTTGGCAGGTGATACTGCTGATTTAGTAATAAATACCCATGTTTCCTAAAGTTTTTATGCATTAATGAATTCATTTAAACCAAGAAAACACCGGTAAAACAGAAATTGTTAAAAATCCGGGACCGTCGGGCGTCGGGACGACTAGATTTACCCCTTGCCGTTAGTATGTAGAGTTGTCGATCGTATCTTTTTCAGTGTATGATGCCACACAAAAAATGAGTTCCATTACGAAAAACTGTTGAGGTTCTTTATAATTTAGTTTTACTTTGAATATCTAATATTCAAAATAAGATTACTTTATCATTATTACATTTACTTACATTTCAAATTATGAAAATTAGATCAATTCAGGAGAAAATGACATGAATATTTTTGGCGGATGTTTATGCATGTTTTCTGTTGAATATCATCGGAGTAAATCAGCCGACACAGTAGCCTCGCTTTCGGCTCTATATAATCAACACAAATTACTGCGCATGTTAAATACGTGATGACCATGGGAGATTGAACATAGTTAAACTCCCAAAAATAACACGTTATGTATACACACAAAAAAAATTGAATTAAAGTCATAAAAATTATAGTTATATTATAAATGTTTCCTTTGTTACGCTTTTAGTAGAACAGAAAGAAAACAAAAATAATATTCCTTCCTAATATTACAAAGAAACAAAAATAGAACTTATGTCATGTGGGTTTTACACTTGTCAGCTACAGAAATAGTAGAAAATATATGTCAACAAATGCGTATATTCAAAAAATGAAATTTGAAATTTGAAATCAATATTGTGCATGTATTCTATTCAGGCTGAACAGCACTAATTCAAAAAAAAAAAACGTATAACTTTTGTTATAAAACATCGCAGATGAGTACAAAAAAGTTGTGCTGCACTATAACTAGCATCAAAGGAAGAAAAACAGAAGCTTCCTACTGCCCTACTAAAAATACTATAGTTAACTATATATATAGTTTACTATTCTGAACACTTTGACACAATGAAAACTTTGATTTACTGTAGTGAACACATTGACACTTTGCTTTACTTAAGTCATACATGTAATTATGAACCCTTTGATTAACCATGGTGATCATTATGGAAACTTTTATTTACAATGGTTAAAAACTTTGATTTTCTCTAGTAATCACTTTAAAACCTTTGATTAACTATAGTGATACCCATGACACTATAGTGATAACTTTGAAAACTTTGATTTACTGTAGTGATCACTTTGGCACTTTGATTTACTATACTTAACAATAGTATTTATTTGTAAGGTTGTGCGGTGAACTGTCAACAAACAAGCAGAAACATCTACAAATATTTTCTATCCTAATACAGTGAGGATCATATTTCAAGAACTAATCTACATCAAAGGTGAGAGATAATTTATCCTTAATTGTTTTGATTTATCTACCTAGCTGGAAAGCACATAAGATCAACTGAGTAAATACAATCCTTCCTACATTTTACATCAAATATGTTTTGTCTAAGACGACTAATTTTTATTCATATGATTGATTGTATATTGTTTAACGTCCCTCCTGAGAATTTTTCACTCATATGGAGACGTCACCGTATGCCGGTGAAGGGCTTCAAATTTAGACCTATACTCGGCACTCAGGGCTATTGAGCAGTGAGGGTTCTTTATCGTGCCAGCGCCTACCGTGACACGGGACCTACGTTTTTAAGGTCATATCCGAAAGACTCGTGACTTTCACTTCTAGTGCCGAGAGCTTGGCGAAGGAACAGTCACTACCTTTGTTTATGTCTTAGGTATGACGCTACGCCGCGAACGAGAATCGAACCCGGGCCTCCCGATCACGAAGCGAACGCTCTACCACTAGGCTACCGTGACCGGTTTTATTCATATGAATAGTCAGAAGTTTTTACATAAGAAAATAGGAGAAACTTGCTGTGGCCTTTAACCCGCAGTGTCTGGCAAATCTGTTTCATATTTTTAGATATTTTCCTATGAAAATGGTAATCTAACAAAAAAAAGCATTATGATAAATGTGCAAAATATTGATAATTTATGAATCCAATGCATGTCAACGTCCTCTTTATTTGTGTTTCTTTCTGTGTAAAACGTATCGAGAGAACAAGATTGGATATATTGCGGCTCATATCAAATTTTTGAAAAAAGTCTCCAAACTACGGTCGAATTATCCACTAATTTAATAGATCTCCGAGTGTCAACGATTGATATTATAATGAACTTACTCACGTGCCATTCCACTATTCAATATTGGAAGTATCTTTTGTGACAGTGACTATTGTACTTCCAACATCCAAGTATGGACGATTTTTGCGAAAAAATTTAATTGGATTGGAAGATTATATGTCTCTTGTTCTATTTTTTTGTACGGGGTGTGATAAGTAAGTATAAGCTCACGTCGCCTCGGTATTATGGTCTGCAGGGCGAGACTGCATCTACCTACCCCTTATCACTAGAATTATTTATTATTTGTGCACCATGAAACTACAAAATATCTCTCTTCTTCATTTAACGAGGTTGGCCCCTGATATTTAAAGTCTTGAGCCAAAGGCTCAAAGAGCTAATGCTATGGCCATTTGTGCGGTGTGCGTTAACTTTTTAGAATATGGGCCATAACTCAAGAACCCCTCGGCAAATCAGTGTCAAATTTGTCACAGGGTATCATTGGCCCAAGGGCTACCATTTATACTAAAATAAGGGTTGGGACCCTAAAACAATGGGAGATAATCAGGAAAACAAAACCAAAAGTACTGGTTGCTAAAAAATCTTCTTCTCCAGAACCACCAGGCAGATTTTCACCAAACTTACATACAAGGATCAGGATATGTTGAAGATTAAAAATTGTTCAAGGCATAACCCTGGGGCAAAAGGCGTGGTCTCAAGGTCACTTCAAAGTTGACCTAAATTTACAATTAATAAAAACGTTTATATTTTGCTTACTATATGGACTAGGATCATCAAATCTTGTAAGTTGATGCATCTTATGACTTCACATCATGTTAACTCAAAAGTAGGTCACGGTGACCTACTTTTTTTAATTTTGCAGGCATTTGTTTTCAAATTGATTTGAAGGCATATTTTGGACACTTCAAGGCCTGTGATCATCAAACTTTGTCAGTTGATGCATCTTGGGACCTTGAACAACGTCAACTTAAAAGTAGGTCACCGTGACCTACTTTTTGACCTTTATGACTTATTCTTGTTAAAACATTTAATCCCATTATTTCAGACACAGAGAGGGTTAGAATCATCAAATCTTGTAAGTTGCTGCATCTTAACACGCATTCTCTGTAAGCACCAAAAAATCTTGGAAACGACTTGTCTCGGATTTTGATGAAATTTTCACCATAGGTGTGTCTTGGGACAAAACTAGTAAATATGGTGTCGGAAGTTCCACACGTGCACTTGGTTGCCATGGAGACGGATCCATTGAATTCGGCCATTTTTGGCCCATTTTGACTAAATGAAAACATGAAAATTGAGGAAATATAAATGAATATTTATTGGTATCTAATACACTCTAACAAAAATCATTGGATCATATGATAACATGACATTTTAAGGTACACAGGGCATATAAACGTTTATTCTAGAAATATTCCTCCTGTAAGAAAAAGGTCATGCAAACTGACATGGTTTCTAAAAATTTGAAAAATGGGGAAATTGGAATTTTTTGAGGTCTTTGAGGCTAAATAATGAAAAATTGTCCGCGGAAATTTCCCAAATCTTATATGTGTTATTATACTTGGGAATAAGTAGTGTCATTTCATGAAAAAACATAAGTGGGCTTTTGATCCTATTTTTAGAAACATGTATCTATAAATAAATATATTTTAGAAAAATGTGAAAAATCAAATTTTGGCAAAGTTTAAATTGTCATTAATGCATAATTAGAACGTATGCTGTAAAATTTGAAATTTTAATGACAAGAGCTGGACACCACTAGCTGGTATAGACAACGGTTGAGGGGAATTCCCATTTCTATTTTTAGTAACAGGTGGCTAAATATAGAGATGTCTCTGAATATTAGGAAAAATGGCATTTTTGTTCTAATTGGAAGCTTTATATAAAAAGTCCTAACGAAAATAAAGCTTTCTACAATATGCTTTCAGAATGTACATGTGTTTGTACAATAATTGCCACAATATTGAGGATGGACTCTTGTACCATTTTATGGCAACAATGGTCTAAAAATAGATTACTCGAATAATTTGAGAAAATGTAGATTATTGCACCTTTACAGGCAATTTTTAGATGTAGTTCCTGCATAATTAGGAAATATTTTGTAAAATTTTAGATGTAAATGACAGGATCTGGATACCACTAGCAGGTATGGATAATGGATGAGGGGAATTCCCATTTCTATTTTTAGTATCAGGTGGCTAAATATAGAGATGTCATTGAATATTAGGAAAAATTGCATTTTTATTCTAATAGGAAGCTTCATATAAAAAGTCCTAACAAAGTTAAAGCTTTCTATAATATGCTTTCAGAATGAACATGTGTTTGTACAATAATTGCCACAATATTGAGGATGGACTCCTGTACCATTTTATGGCAACAATGGTCTAAAAATAGATTACCCGAATAATTTGAGAAAATGTAGATTATTGCACCTTTACAGGCAATTTTTAGATGTAGTTCCTGCATAATTAGGAAATATTTTGTAAAATTTTAGATGTAAATAACAAGAGCTTAATACCACTAGCAGGTATGGATAATTGATGAGGGGAATTACCATTTCTATTTTTAGTATAAGGTGGCAAAATATAGAGATGTCTCTCAATATTAGGAAAAATGGCATTTTTGTTCTAATTGGAAGCTTCATATAAAAAGTCCTAACAAATATAAAGTTTTCTATAATATGTTTACAGAATGTACATGTGTTTGTACAATAATTGCCACAATATTGAGGATTGACTCTTGTACCATTTTATGGCAACAATGGTCTAAAAATAGATTACTCGAATAATTTGAGAAAATGAAGATTATTGCACCCTTTCAGGCACTTTTTAGATGTAGTTGCTGCATAATTAGGAAATATTTTGTAAAATTTTAGATGTTAATGACAAGATCTGGATACCACTAGGTGGTATGGATAATTGTTGAAAGGAATTCCCATTTCTATTTTTAGTATCAGGTGGCTAAATATAGAGATGTCTCTGAATATTAGGAAAAATGGCATTTTTGTTCCAATTGGAAGCTTCATATAAAAAGTCCTAACAAATATAAAGCTTTCTACAATATGCTTTCAGAATGAACATGTGTTTGTACAATAATTGCCACAATATCGAGGATGAACTCTTGTTTCGTTTCATACCAACAATGGTCTAAAAATAGATTATTCGAATAATGGAGAAAATGTAGATCACTGCACCTTTTTAAGCACTTTATAGATGTCATTGCTGATTACTTAGGAAGTATATTGTAAAATTTTAGATGTTAATGACAACATTTAGCAGGTAGGGACAATGGTTGAGGGGGTTTCCCATGTCTATTTTAGTATCACGTGGCGTAATATAGATATGAAGTACTCTTAATATTAGGGAAAATGCAGTGTTATGCTAATTTGAATCTTCGTACAAAATGTCTTTACAAATATAATGCTTTCTACAATATGCCAACAGAATGAACACTTGTTTGTACAATAATTGCTACAATATTGAGGATGAACTCTTGTTTCTTTTTAAAGAACAATGATCTAAAAATAGACTCCTGGAATAATCGAGAAAATGTACATTATTGCGCTTTTTCTGCCACTTTTTAGATGTCATATCTGCATAATTAGGATGTATATTGTAAAATTTGAGATGTTAATGACAGTAGCTGGCCACAACTAGCTAGTGTGGACAAAAGTTGAGGGGGCTCCTATTACTATTTTTAGTATCACGTGGCGAAATATAGATATTTATGCCATTTATAGGAAAACTTTAAAAAAATCTTTTCAATTGTTCTTTAAAATAATTCCTGATTGTCCTAATTCTAGTCTTTGACAATGTACCTGTATTTACATCTACAAGTTTATTTTGTCCAAAGACTTTTAATTTTTTTTAGACGAAGACTCAAAGAACGTATTGTATTTTATATGGCAGTTTCTGTGGTCTGCATTTGTTTTTTTGATAGTCACCATATTTCAAGAACCTTTTGTCATTTTTTGTCAAAATTGTCACAGAGTATCTACGGATTTTTGTTAATACATGTACCATCCATAGGGGTTTTCTCTTTAAACAAGAGGAGAAACTAGGGAATCTAATCTCTAATAACACGACCTTGTTAAAATGCCATTTCACTGATCTGTTACAGGGTTACTCTCATGACTGTTGATGCCCTCTGGTCTCTTTTATAAGAAGGTACGCTTTGAGCTTTATTATGCCCTAACAAATTAATGTTCTTAAAAATTTGTGAAATTGGCTTTCACAATCATTGAGTAGATGAATATGATAGATCATTAAAGAATATGACACGAAGGGGGGTCGTCCAGGATATATGACGTCATTAATTTGGTACACTTTTAAGTTTAATGCAGAAAAGCCTCAAAATGACTCATTTCTGTGCTGATTTTCCTTTAGCCACCGTCGCCCTCTTTAATTTTTGGATTATGTTAACTGCTTTGAAAAATTACATATCGGTTATCTAAAAAATCTCTCTGGGCGAGAGTGGCAGAGTATGTCTTCTGAAAGAAAATATTCCACTGAAAATTGATGTCTTCTGCAACTTTTAAAGAAAATACACATGTTAATGCCGTCACAATTAGCATTTAGGAGGTCATAAAAGAAAGACGATTTGTGTATTTTTACTGCAGGGAATTCTTATGATTCAGAAAGAGTGAATTTTGATTTCCTATATCACTTTCATATACTAGAAAAATATCGAGCTTTAAATATTTTGTATTGAAACTGTACCTTGTTCTTTGTTTCTATAAATAGAACTGGAAGTCCTCATTGATTTCGCATATTTCAAATATAAGTAGAACTGAATATCATCATTGTTTTTATGCTTGTTAGTTAACGGTAACTACCGATATTACATATAGTTTATACTTATCAGTCACATGATTATTTTACTAGGAAAACTTTACTATACTCATGACATATTGAACATGTTGAATACAGCAGTATATTTCGTAAATATGTTATCAATGAGGCTCCTTTAATCCTTTGTCATTTTTCTTCTGCTGAGAAGTTGCTACACATAAGTGGATGTGCTATAAATAGAAAAGAGAGCCCCACGTTCAGATAGTGTGCATTTCACTGAATAGATTGGAATTATTTTTCAGTCACACAATGTCTACTGGTATAACATTGATTCTTTTTTCCAACATTGCCTGAAAAGGTACAATAACCCATATTTTCTCGAATATTCTAGAAATCTTTTTAGACCATTGTTGGTATAAAAAAAGGGTCAGTCCTAAATATTGTAGCAATTCCTGTACAAACAAGTGTTCATTTCGAAGGCATATTGTAGAAAGCTTTATATTTAAGACATTTTCTAGGAAGATTCAAATTAGCAAAAAACTGCCATTTTTTCCTAATATTTAGAGACACATCTATATTTCGCCATTTGATACTAAAAATAGAATCGGGAAACCCCCTCAACCATTGTCCACACCGACTAATGGTGTCCAGCTTTTGTCATTAACATCTCAAATTTTACGATATACTTCCTAATTAAGCAGCAATGGCATCTATAAAGTGCCTAAAAAAGGCGCAATAATTTACATTTTCTCAAATTATTCGAGTAATCTATGTTTAGACCATTGTTGCTTTAAAATATTGCAAGAATCCATCCTCAATATTGTAGCATTATTGTACAAACATTCTGAAAGCATATTGTCGAAAGCTTTGTATTTGTTAGGACTTTTTATATGAAGCTTCCAATTAGAACAAAAATGCCATTTTTCCTAATATTCAGAGACATCTCTATATTTAGCCACCTGATACTAAAAATAGAAATGGGAATTCCTTTCAACAATTATCCATACCACCTAGTGGTATCCAGATCTTGTCATTAACATCTAAAATTTTACAAAATATTTCCCAATTATGCAGCAACTACATCTAAAAAGTGCCTGAAGCAATAATCGACATTTTCTCAAATTATTCGAGTAATCTATTTTTAGACCATTGTTGCCATAAAATGGTACAAGAGTCCATCCTCAATATTGTGGTAATTTTTGTACAAACACATGTACATTCTGTAAACATATTATAGAAAGCTTTATATTTGTTAGGACTTTTTATATGAAGCTTCCTATAAGAACAAAAATGCCATTTTTCCTAATATTGAGAGACATCTCTATATTTAACCACCTGATACTAAAAATAGAAATGGGAATTCCCCTCATCCATTATCCATACCTGCTAGTGGTATCCAGATCCTGTCATTTACATCTAAAATTTTACAAAATATTTCCTAATTATGCAGGAACTACATCTAAAATTTGCCTGTAAAGGTGCAATAATCTACATTTTCTTAATTATTCGAATATTCTATTTTTAGACCATTGTTGCCATTAAATGAGACAAGAGTCCATCCTCAATATTGTGGCAATTATTGTACAAACACATGTACATTCTGAAAGCATATTGTAGAAAGCTTTATTTTCGTTAGGACTTTTTATATGAAGCTACCAATCAGAACAAAAATGCCATTTTTCCTAATATTCAATGACATCTCTATATATAGCCACCTGTTACTAAAAATAGAAATGGGAATTCCCCTCAACCGTTGTCCATACCAGCTAGTGGTGTCCAGCTCTTGTCATTAGAATCTCAATTTTTACAACATACGTTCTAATTACGCAGTAGTGACAATTAAAACTTTGCCAAAATTTGATTTTTCACATTTTTCTAAAATATATCTGTTTATAGATACATGTTACTAAAAATAGGAGCAAAAGCCCACTTATGTTTTTTCATGAAATGACACTACTTATTCCCAAGCATGATAACCGATGTAAGATTTGGGAAATTTCCGCGGACAATTTTTCTTATTTAGCCTCAAAGATCTCAAAAAATTCCAATTTCCCCATTTTTCAAATTTTTAGAAACCATGTCAGTTTGCATGACCTTTTTCTTACAGGAAGAATATTTCTAGAATAAACGATTATATGCTCTGTGTACCTTAAAAGGTCATGTTATCATATGATCTAATGATTTTTGTTAGAGTGTATTAGATACCGATAAATATTCATTTACATTTCCTCAATTTTCATGTTTTCATTTAGTCAAAATGGGCCAAAAATGGCCGAATTCAATGGATCCGTCTCCATGGCAACCAAGTGCACGTGTGGAACTTCCGACACCATATTTACTAGTTTTGTACCAAGACACACCTACGGTAGAAATTTCATCAAAATCCGAGACATGTCGTTTCCAAGCCCTATAGTAAATTCGTTGGTGCTAACAGAGAATGCGTGTTAAGACCTTAAAACAGATCTAAGAAAAAGTAGGTCACTGTGACCTACTTTTAGAATTTTGCAGGCATTTGTTTTCAAATTGTTTAATAGGCATATTTTGATTACCTTCAGACCTACGATCATCAAACTTGATCAGCTGATGCATCTTGGGAGTCTGAAAAATGTCGACCAAAATGTAGGTCACGGTGACCTACTTTTGATATTTTATGGCTATATTTAAGTTTCTTAAGTACTTATTGGCTTAGAATCATCAAACTTTGTGAGTTGATGCATCTTGGGTTTTCGGAGAGTAACGACCAAAAAGTAGGTCACGATGACCTACTTTTGACATTTTATGGCTATAATTAAGTATCTCCGGTACTTATTGGCTTAGAATCATCAAACTTTGTCAGTTGATGCATCTTGGGTTTTCGGAGAGTGTCGACCAAAAAGTAGGTCACAGTGACCTACTTTTGACATTTTATGGCTATATTTAGGTATTTCTTGGCTTAGAATCATCAAACTTGGTCAGTTGATGCATCATGGATTTTCGGAGAGTAACAACCAAAAAGTAGGTCGCAGTGACCTACTTTTGACATTTTATGGCTATATTTAAGTATCTCCGGTTCTTGTTGGCTTAGAATCATCAAACTTTGTCAGTTGATGCATCTTGGGTTTTCGGAGAGTGACGACCAAAAAGTAGGTCACGGTGACCTACTTTTGACATTTTATGGCTATAATTAAGTATCTCTGGTACTTATTGAATTAGAATCATCAAACTTTGTCAGTTGATGCATCTTGGGTTTTTGGAGAGTGACGTCTAAAAAGTAGGTCACGGTGACCTACTTTTGATATTTTATGGCTGTATTTAAGTATCTCTGGTACTTATCGGTTTAGAATCATCAAATTTTGTTAGTTGATGCCTCTTAGGTTTTCAGAGAATGTTGACCAAAAAGTAGGTCATGGTGACCTACAATTAAATATCTCCGGTACTTATTGGCTTAGAATTATCAAACTTGGTCAGCAGATGCATCATGGGCTCTGAAAAATGTCGACTAAAAAGTAGGTCACGGTGACCTACTTTTGACATTTTTTGGCTATATTTAAGTATCTCTGGTACTTATTGGCTTAGAATAATCAAACTTTGTCAGTTGATGCATTTTGGGTTTTCCAAGAATGTCGACCAAAAAGTAGGTCAAGGTAGCCTACTTTTGAATGACCAAAATACTTATTGGCTTAGAATCTTCAATCTTAGTTTGTCTATTAATGCATCTTGAGTCCTCAGAAAACTTCAATCTTAAAGTAGGTCACTGTGACCTACTCATGGTTTTTTATAGCTTTGTTAAAATATCTTCAGTCCTAATTGGCTAAGAATCATCAAACTTTGTCAGTTGATGCAACTTGGGTCTTAGGATACTTAGGGTTAGAGGCTTCAAATACAAGTGATAGGTTGTACAATTTATCAGAAGAGGATTCAAGGCCCTTGGGCCTCTTGTTAGTTTCTGCACACATAGCTTAATTAAAAATCAAATTAAAAATGGGGGTCAATACGCTTCTTTTGGCGCTACAGCACATTTTGATATGACCTTTTTGCACTGAAATTTGTGTCTTAATCAAACTTTACATATTCGACGTTTACCTTCCAATATTTTATCCAAATAAAGCATGTAATTAAATAAAGTATAAGTCTATTTAAAAATGATACTTTAAAATTGTGACTAAGAAAAATAGTTTTGATTTGCTTCGCATAACTGCTTTTTTTTTTTAACCTTTCTGTACCGACAAAATGTGATTTTTCTGACATTGAAAATTTACTGAGCAAGAAAATTAGTTGAAAGTCTAGATTTTGCTTTCTGAATTTCAGCTGATAGGTCAAAGTTATCTTATAATTTTAGGAAAAAAATCATCAAAAGTGATGGTATATGATGTTAATTTTTAGATATTACTTAACAAGTGTCAATTTTATGTTTAAATTGGCCCAGTATTTTCCCAAACTTTCAAAATATATTTACTTTATTTAAAATAATTCGTAAGAAATAATTTGATAGCAAAAACTAGCTTTGTGTGCAACCAGCATGAAAAAATAGGAATGTGAAATTAACAGTACTGATTATAGGTCAAAGGGAAAAATGATCATTTTCCTCTAAAACAAAAACAAAAACCTTCCGTCGCAAAATATAGTTCTTGGCTAACTCCTACTTGAATGGAATTCAATCGCAGTTTCTTTTTATTGAATATAGTTCAATTTGTATTGTAAAATCCAGATTTAATGTTAGAACTTAAAAATGATCCAGAATTTTAGAAATAAGAGTCCAGACCAAAATCTGCTCAAAAGCTCAGGATTGGACCTCCTTAAATTCATAGTGTAGAATCTGATTGCGAAAAAATCAATTGTGTTAGCCTACCGTTTACATCCCACATCCATGCGATTTAAATGTCTCTGCCTATTTTTCGATACCTTAAATCGAAAGTACTCCAGTTCAAATTCCCGGAATTTAAGGCTTATACATGTTCTTTTCAATGACATTATGTGTAATTATAGAAATATGTATGACAAAAAAATGTGAAGATACAAATAATATTTCCGTTTGATATAAAATTCTGTTCGTTTGAATTGGGAAAGTTGAAATTTACCACTCTGAAATCCATAGTAGAAAACATTAATTAACCAATGACATATTTAAAACCTTGATTTCCTGAAGTAAAAACTGTTTATACGAGGGTTGTTCGAAAAGTTCGTGGACAACTGTCATATCTTTTTTATTTGACGTCATATGTTATCCAAATTTAGTAGAAATGTTTTAACAATAATTCCAAATGATATGTATTAATTTTGACAAAATATTACGATTGATTTAAAATTTATCCAGATTTTAAAAATGCAAAAATCGGATCGCGGAGCAAGTCAAAATTAAGTCAGTTACAGACAATACAATAAATAATGTCTATTGTCATATTCTCTGTAAAACGAAGGAAAAACGAAAAACTACCTATAAATACAAATTAAGAATTATTACATCGATACGTGTACCAAATTATGGTTTTATATTTTGCTTTGTTGAAAAGAAATCAACTTGAGAAGATAAGTAGTACTTATTGAAAACGACAAAAACGATAACGTTTTAGAACGTCACGGAGCAGCAGACACCGAAGCAATTTTGTGTTATTCTCAGGAAAAATCCTGAATAAACTCTAAAAATGTTGAAGGAATCAAGAAAATATGTCACAAGCGAGTTGTGCATGTGTGTACAAATAGTACAAGCAGTATTTGAGTGACAGAGACTCTGTATCGGATGAGGATGACCTGTGAAGAAACGGTTTTACTGTAAACATCTGAACAAAACTTAAAAATTTGAAACGTAAATGAAAGACAAAGGTGCTTCAGAGTTGCTTATCCTGTGAAAGCAGAGTTAAGTACTAAAAGAAATTTAAACCTTAACAAAGGAAATTATACAATGAGATCAATTCTTAAAAAATAAATGTCAAGTATTAGAAAAAGAATTTTATGAATGGCCATTGGAATATTCTGTGAAATGTATAAGTATAGTATCTATTATAAATTCTCGACGCTATGTGTTGACGTTGCATTGCCGTTTTGTGTGCTCCGCGGGTACACAACATGTTGATTTTAAAATGAAGTAAATTTATTTGTGTCAAATCGAATGGAATGAAACTTCACACATCAACAAAACAAATATTTTTACATATTATAATGTGCTTGTTTTAAATTTCCAGTGAGTAATATAACGAAGATGGACATCGTCCACGAACTTTTCGAAAAACCCTCGTACTCTAGTTAACTGTAGTAAACAAGGATTAACTATAGTATTTATTGCTATAGGACTGTTCGTTATTTCCATACTTCATAAATCCTACATAGAATAAAAATTAAACTGAAATAATAAAGATGTCCTGTAATAAATGTTTTCAGACCTTTCTGAAAGACTCATTATTTTCAACAGAAAGGGGGTGGCTAAAGGAGGGGGTGTTAAAATAACAATATATCTTATACTTTTCGGCGAGATGTATTTACAATATTCATATACATCTATATTATTTCATTTTAATTTAATAATACTAGATAATAATAAGTCGTACTTACAAAATACTACGTCATACGTAAGTCGTACGTACGAGAAAATATGTCATACATACGACATGTACGAGATACTTTAGTCGCATTTACGAGATAATAAGTTCATAATTATGATGGACGTACGAGACATAAGTCGCACGTTCGAGAAAAAATGTTATACGTAGAAGATACGCAGTACAGTTAAGGTGCGCACTGAAAATATCGACTAAATTTAGTATTTAAAAATGTATTCGTAATCGGGATGGCGATTATTGTTAGTACATTATTTATATTGGATAATTGTAATTATGATTAATAACTACATATCGAGGACGATTATATTTTATTTTAAGACAAGTCACGTGATGCGGCAGTCACGCGATTTTAGCACATTGACTTGCAGTATTGATGTTACATATAAATATCACTCGTGCAAGGGCAAAACCAAGTTAATTTTCTAAGTTTAGCATATTAATATTTTCATCACACTTTGTAGTTTCTAAAAAGTGCTGCGATCCTGTCTAAATTCTGCAATTTCACTGTTAAAATTATACTTGTATGACCGAATGCTATATTTTTTGCTGGTCAGCAGTACAATTAACATGAAATATTACATGCATGAAGAAAGGAAAACAGATTAATATCAACCAAGAGAGCTAACTCTCTCAATTATAATATTTAATAATTTACAAATCTTGCAGAGTTGATAAGTATTGGTTACATTAAAAAGCATTTCAAATTTCAAAATATTTGGATTCAAATAAAAATATTTTGACAAATACATGACTCTTGAGTTCTTTATAGACACATCAGTGCATTTAAATAAGTAGTGAAATTCATCCCCAATGTCACTGCTATTACATAATTTACAAATTCTGTTTTCTCTAGGGATGTTAAACCATCTACCAGTTTCAATTGGTAATTTTGTATTCCCAGTTCTAAATAAACAATATTTCTTGGATTGTTTTGGAGGCAAATTCAACAAATAGTCTTCAAAAATTAATGATTTTTTAAAGATTCTATAGTTCAAACCTTTAGGAGAAGTTTGCACTTCACTAAACCATGTTTGTTTAAACTGATCTAAAAGAATGGTATATACTTTATTTTTAAGCCAAGATATATTAATTGAATTTTCATACCAGACATAGGTCAATCCACATTCATTTAAAATTTTCTGTACAAAGTCACACCATGGATTCTTATATAATTTCAATGCACATAAAAGCTTTGCTGATAATTTAGAGCACTGAGCATTGATGAGTTTACCCCAAAATGAGATCATTCTAACTTTGATATCAATTAATAAAGGGTGTCTACCAAGTTCTCCATACACCATAAAGTTTGGTGTTGATGTTTTCAGGCTCAGAATATGTTTACAAAATTTTAGGTGTAATTTCTCTATCAGTTTAGTATTGTGAAAACCCCATATTTCGCACCCATATAAGAGTATTGGTTTGACAATTTTATCAAACATGTCTAATTTACAATCGATTGATAAGTTATGTTTTCTACATCTACCAATAACACCATACATAGCTTTAGTAGCTTTATCATATAATTCTTTAGTATTTAAATTAAAAGAATTACTTTTACAAAATGTAACACCCAAATATTTAAAGTTATCAACTATATCAAGCTTGGAGCCTTCAAATGTAAAAGGGACATTATTTTTTCCTTTACCAAATATTACGACTTTTGTTTTCTTACTATTAACCTTAAGATGCCATTTCTTGCAATATTTAGAAAAAGTATTAAGCATGTACTGAAAATCATCTGGGTTTTCAGATAACAAAATAGTATCATCAGCATATAATAATACAAAAATCTGTAAGTAGAGATTTAGTTCTCTCATGAGTTTTTCTGACAAACAAGATAAACCTTTTGCTTTGTTTTCAGATAGAAATTCCTCAAGGTCATTCAAGTACAATGAAAATTAAAATGGTGACAAATTTTCCCCTTGTCGAACTCCTATATTACATTCAAACATTTCTGAACTTATTCCATTCACTACTACTTTTGATTTTATACCTTTATACATGTTGGTTATAATCTTAAAACATTTTCCATCAATATTATTTTGTAAAATTTTATTCCATAAACCAATGTGCCAAACCGAATCAAATGCTTTCTCAAAATCAATAAATGCACAGTACAGTTTCATTTTGTGTCTTTTGAAAAGTTCTATAATTGTAATTTAATTGAAGAGAAAGTCAAAGTAATTGTAATTTGATGAATTACTTTTAATGTAATCGGCCCCATCCCTGAATTACGTGAAAACCATTTACAAGAGAAATACATGTAAACTCATCAGTTAACTGCTTTAAACCAAAAATAAAAACAATACACAGATTTTCACGAAAAACATGTATATTCAAATGCATTTAAATCTGACAATATTGAAAACACGCGCAGTTCGATGATTTTCTTATAAGTACCTGTTGCCTGGGTTTCTTGAGTTACATGCACACTGATATATGTTCGTATAATATACAGGTATGCACGGACTTTTTCACAATGCATTCCATAATTTTGACACCTGTGGCTACCGTACTCCATTCGGATTTCCTCCGGACATGCAACTATATCCGTTGTAACAGTAATGAAGCGGATCATTTTGCGGACGGATCCAAGTTTCCAGTACCTTATGGTTTTTTTGAAATATTCATACTGCTTAAATTAATCCATCAAATACAATTGCACACTCGTTTAACATCCCTTGACTTTCCAATGCAACCATCTCCTTCGTACTTTCTGATTTGTTTGAACCGTCTACGATGGACCTAGGCCTGTGACGTAATGTCGCGTGCAATTTGATGTCGAGGGAGTGACTATGCAAATGACCATGACACAAGACATTTACAGACACTTTCTTTCGTTTGTAAGGAATTTATTATACTGCCACGCCTCTCTGTACAATAAATTCCTTACAAACGGAAGAAAGTACTGTAAATATAACTTAGAGAATACATATTTTGTTGAGAAAATATTACTTGATCTGTCTCTCACTGCATACAAACTACGTCACGTTGTAAGAAATAACGTCATATTGACAAGTGTATTGCGATCAGTGACTTGTTTATACATGTACCTTGTTATGTGGGATTTAACTTACGACAAAACAGCACGCTGTAGTACGTTTTTATGTAGTTTGACGATTTCTTACTGGTTAAATTAGCAGATCAACTCATTTTGTGGTATTTTAAAGAAATGTTGTATGACGTATATTGTGTATGATGTCATAGTCAAGTTTTCCCGTAAAAATTAGGCTCCGCCTCCTTTTTGTTACCTTAACTGTGATGCGTAATAAGTTGTACGTACGAGAATTTGTTTTCAAGATTTGATGAAAGAATGCATGATAGATAAAAGTATACAAGTCAAATTGGCAAAATTAAACTTTTTTTTCGATTAAAGTGCGATTTTAGAAATCGTTTGCATTGAATTCAGACAAATTCCCCTGCAGGATTCGAACTCGGGATTTTTGTAAAGTTTATTTTATATTCATCTGTGAAACTGTTAGTTAGGTTTTATTCACAAATGATAAAATTAGGATGGATAACGATTTTATGCAATAAAATATACTAAACTTGACCTGTGACCTTGCCTATTTTAAAAGCCTTTTTAATTGCGGTCTTAAAATGGTATTATAAAGAGTAGAAGAACTTAGTTCTAAATATCCTTAGATAGTTTAAAGTGCCTTAATTAAGAACTTAAACATTAAAATTACGCTTCCGTAGAAAAGAAATTTAATTCTTTTTATAAATATAGCATTGGAGGTAATACAAAAAGTGCAGGGCAAAATCTAAGATTATAGGACGATTAAGAATATCCGATTCAGATTTCGATATTATGTAAGTATCAATCCTAGCACAGAACGAAAAAAATGTTGAGTATGTTGATAAAATATAACTACAAAATATGAGAAAATTGCAGTAATATGTTATTCCCTTGAAAAATATTACAGTGCATCCATGCCCCTTCTAGCGTGACCTCAATACTTATAAAAAGGTCTATTTCACGCAATATCAAATTTACAACAACACTTAATTTTGTTATATAAAATGACACAAAATCTGGACTACTACTTTTAATAATAAACTTCATAGGAAAGTACACAAAAACTAAAAAGAAATTTAAGAAATTACATATATTTTGAACATATCCCTTCAGCAGGCTGACCTTGTAAAACTTTTTCAGTTAATGAATATTAATCTAAATCAATCATAAATGGGTCCTCGTAGTACGTAAAAAAAATGTAAGTCACCGTAACCCTCTTTTGGAATTTTTTGACTTATCTAAATACTTCGGGTACTAATTGACTGAGAGTCATCCAATTTCTTGGTTGATGCATCTTGGGTCCTCGGAGTACGTCAAGTGATAAGTATATTAGCATGACCTACTTTTTAAATTTTAGGGCTTTATTTAAATATTCAAGGTACTATTTGGCTTCAAATCATAAAAATTTGTCAGTTCATGCATCTTGGATCCTCAGAGATTTGCAACTGATAAGTAAGTCACCATATGCTAGTATGTCCTTGTGCAAAACAGATGGACTGCATGCTGTCTTGTTTTATGGATATGCTCTTTGCGAGAGAACGGAGCCCTTTTTTCCTTTTCGTTGTCTTACTTATCATTTCACGTTTCATTTTATTTCAAATAAACCACATAAATTATATAGAGGTGTTTGGGCTCGCTCCGTGATTGGAAGATTGTTGGTCCGATCCGTAGCATCATCTGACTTAAGTTGATATTGAAAAAAAATGTAATACTGTTCGTCAAGCGTTCAGCACTTTTTAAGTGAAAGTGGCGGGTCCTTTGATTAGAGTTTTAAAAAGAAGCCCTGTGTCACGGCAGGCGTTGGCACGATAAAAATCCATCATGTCTCAATGGCCCTGGGTGCCGTGAGAGGTTTGTAGACCTTCACCGTTTTATGGTGAACTCTCTTTTTGAGTGATTTTTTTCCGAATGTGACATAAAACAACATACAATCAATCAAAGATGTGCGTTTTAAACAATTCCTCGAAAGACTTTTTTTTTCTTCTAAATTTTATGTATATCGCATGTATATGTATATATTCTAATTACTTATTTCTGGATTATTTAAAAACAAAAATTTTTACTTAGTATATAAATAAAACACATTAATATTCATAATTGATGTACTTGAAACTTTTCTCAAAAAAAAGATGAGAAAGTTGCTGAAAGCTGTTAAAGCAGATTGCTTGCACTTCTATGAATATAAGCTTTGCTTGAATGTTTGTGTTTTTGTTTTCTCCAATCAGTTTTTCATGGGATAAACTGCAATAACCTTTGGCTGTCCAATACAAACCTACGTATACATGAACATCGATCATCCAGATGTATTGGTAGAACATTTATTTTTGTTTCAGATCTATCAAAGATTGAAAAAAGATGTCTTTCGAGATTATTTACGCGCAGGACAACATGTTCCTGCCACTCTATAAGCAAGCCGTTTACACCCCGCCGTAAGTGTGTTTTATGACACTTGTTTTTAGGCTATAAGACTATTCATCATTAACAAAAAGGAAAATTCATAAATCTTAAATTCACATGTCTTCTTTGTAAAACTCGGTTAAGGCATTTACTCTAGAGTCATTGAGAAAGAGAGAGTTGATCTGTGCGTACCGGGTTCGAATCCTGCTGCGGGACTTTGAGACCGGTCCTTCAGATAATATATAATATATAATTCGAGATCCCCCTTGCAAAGATCCCTCTCTGCTCAATGACCTTAGGTGCTGAGTTTCACTTCGGGAAGCATATAGAGCACACGCTTATCTATCTTAATTTTCATACACAAGATGCATCTGAAACTATTTATTTGGTAGATATGCAAGATCCGCTCTATGTTTTCTGAACAAAATGTTCCATAAAATCGATGTAATTTTGCATACAAGTAAGATAATTCGGAAATTGACACTTTCAGATTCTTCTGTGGCCTCTGTGTATCCCATAACTTAGTACCAATACTCATTTTGTGACAGGAATGACAAGTCCTTTTAATTGATAAACTGTTGCATCATTCTAAAAGACATCTTGTGGCCTTAAAACATATCTATAAAAATAGGTCACTGTGACCTACTTTTTGAATTTGTTTTCAATTTGTTTTAAAGGCATATCGACGCCGTGGAAATGAAAGGTCGTATGTGGAATTTTGGTATTTTACAGGAGGCAATAAAAACTGTTTTTCGAAGAATTTATTACACGACTGTGGATCTTAAGTTAAAGGCTGTTTTATTTTCTTTTTAGGACACAAGAAAACACATCTTTAATTTGATTATTGCATGAAAATAGTTAATACAGGCAAATACTTTGCAGATACGACCTTTAAGTATTTAGAAATACAGATATGAATTGTCGTAACTGCCACTTACGACCTTATTGTTGAAAGATTACGCAATAAACAACCAGTTTTAGGTCGTAAGTGGCACTTCCGACGTTTCAACATCTTATTAAATCATTCGTTTATAATAGAAATTTTTGTTAAAAATAGATACCAAAAAATAATTACCCTAAAACACTAGATATAAAAATACAAAACATTTTGAGATTCCCATTTGAGTGAAAACGATCAGAAATTGTAAATGTAAAAATACAATGTAGTTTCTTTCAAACTTTAGCATGTATTAACATTAAAGGAACGTAGATAAAGAACATAATCGAACTGAAAAATATCAATATGATAGAAATGTCCGAATTACATCACTGTATTGTGGAATATTTATATGTCATTTCAATGATACAGCAGGCAAAAAAAAACCCCTGTCCTCTCATCTGCTTCGGGTTTATCTTAAGAATTTGGTTGTAAGAGAGTGCTATCTCTGGTTTTATGTGCTACATAATACATTTTGAAACGTTGTGTGAATTCTCTTTTGCAAATGCCCTCTCTTAAAATAATTACAAGTGATGATGCCAATTTGTAACTTTGCTACACAATACGGCAAACACTACAGAACTGCAAATTTCTTTGTTGCCAGGCGCAGTTAATTTAAATAATGTATGCAAATAACTTCATGCCATATTTTGCATTTAGATTCATTTATTTACACATTGACATTTTTATGGATTTTTCGTTTTATCCTATCATAACAAGGAGCACATTGCGGATGTGACCGTTCAACATAGGATTCTTACTCCCCAACGGTACCTGATCCCCCCTCTGATATTTGTTTGGGTTCTTGTTTGCCCTGCTCCCAAATTGTGCAGTTTAAACGGACTTTGAGTTTAGATACTTAAGGAATCACTGTCTAGTTAGGAGAGTATGCCAGGGCATCAACAATAGTGGCCGGAAACATGGGATAATTTGCAAAACGGGCGAAGCCCGTTATGCTAAAATTATCCCATGTTCCCCACTATTGTTGAGGTCCCTGGCATACTCTCCTAACTACTAACTACTACTACTAACAGTGATTCCTTATATTTCCATTTCATCATGTTCATTGTGAAATAAAATTGTAGATTTAGACTTTAAAAATGTAGATTAATAGATTTAAATTTCACGAGGACTTCCCTGCCAATTTCAATAGTCCTCGCAACCATGACGTCAAACCCAAAGTCAGCCGCACGAGATTTACATGCATATTTGGCTTCCTTAGCGTCAGATACAGAGACAGATGCGCAAGAGATTTGCATGCGTATTAGGCCTCCTTAGCTGCTGACCTATCGACCTGCCTAATTTACATTCCGGCAGAATTATTAAGAAAATAACTCCCCCCAACTTTCAAAGAGTTCTCACAGAAAAAAAATTAGACATGGAAATATTGTTCGTTATCTCCATGTTCAATTTAAATTCCCAACAACCATTTTTTTTCAGTGTCATTTCATAGAAACCCTCAATATAACGTTGTATAGCCTTATTTTGTTTTACGAGTATTTTCCTTTCTTTATAATGTCAAGGCATCAGATCAGTTGAATGTACGACGATTTTTCCCGTTATTTGCCGATCATGACAAGGAGCACACAGCGGGTGTGACCGGTCAGAAGGCAATGCTCACTCCTCCATGGCACCAGATCCCACCTCTGATGTTTCGGTGGTCCGTGTTTGCTCTGCTCCTATTTTTGTATTGTTTTATGGACTTTGATATTGAATACCGTTTGTTATCTCCATATCCTTCTTCTGTATCATTAGATACACCTGTATTGGTGCAGTTTCTTTTTTGTTCTTTTTTAAGTTCCGGTGATATAAGCTTGCATCATTCAAATATGGTTCAACATAAACATTTTACTGGCCACATGATAACAATGAGCGTGAATCTTCATGAAAAGAAACTTGTTTTCAAAAATACCAGTTTCATTTTCATCTAGATAAAAAAAATCTATCACCCTTTGTGATTAAAAGGATGCCTTCATTTTAAATTCTTGTGTCCCCCCTCTCAACATTAGAGTTTAACAATTTTAACCAGATATTTTGGAAAGCAAATATGATCAACATAGTTCATTACTTTGAATTTTTATAGCTTGTTTTATATCAGGTTTTTGTCTTTAAGCTAGCTGTCATTTTCTTATTGTTTGTATCTTTTATTCCTGAAAAGTTGGCCCATTTAATGAAGAGGGATTTTTCTTATACTTTTTCTATCTCTGAAATTTAGTTTAACTTTTTGCTACTTTATTTCAAAGGTTTTAAAAGAATTTTTTAGAGAATTCATCTCACTGTATTTTTTTCTCTGAAAATCTAAATATGTCATACTATCATCATTATTATAATTTTAGCTGAAAATTATTGTTTCTTTCATATTCATTTAAGAGTTGGTTTTCTTAGTATCAGAGTAAATTTTAATGATTGTTTTAGAATAATTCTCGTATTTGTATCATGTACATAATATATTCAGTATAACTTAATCGCACCTGAATCAAAAAAATAATAATATGGTGTAAAACGTTCGCAAGTGAAATATACTCACAAATTACATCAACTTTAGTGTACATCACTTTAAAGAGCCTTATAACTTCTTGGTTTAGATTTAGTTGAAAAGTTGCTTAATATAATTTTTAAGTAACATTTGTTTTTTTACTTGGGTGCAGATATCACAAAAAAATAAAAAGTATGTTCTTAATTACATTAAAGACTGTAAATACCTCATTGAATTTTACTTAGAATATGATAAACTTACATTTTTTTAAAAACTGTAAACTTATTACAATTAAATATTTGTTCAATTTAGCGCTTTTGGCGAAAAGTAGCTATTTCCAAATAAAATACATTCTTAAACACGTCTTTGGGCATTTATATAGACCTAGTACATTCAGGGATGTATTAATTTGCTTTAGTTTGCTTTCTTATGCAGAATACAATTCCTGTCAAAAATATCACATGTAAACTAAACGTAATATATTTAAAGTAACAATTCTATATTGAGGCAGAAATATGTTAATACTTGTATAATAATTTCTTATAAACTTGTAACTTCTGAAGTATTATTTTTTATCAATGTAATTTTCATATCGAAAGCTATTTGTTCAACAATGCAATACTCCGTTATTACATGCATATAAAATCGGCAAACAGTGTTTAAAAATAGTTACGGAAGTTTTAATTAAAGGTCGTATCTACCACATACAACAATTCAATTTTAACTCCATTGTACCAAATTATGTCGTATGTGCCACTTACAACCTTTCATATCGATGGGTTGTAGATACGACAAAATAATATTTAGTGTTACCATGGTAACTATTTGGAATATAACCACCATTTTTTGTCAGGAGATGTGATCTAATGTTCGCATATTGAATATCTAAAAATCACTATAAGGTCGTAAGTGGCACTTACGACCTTACAATTCCACGGCGTCGATATTTTGAATAATTTAGACTCATGATCATTTTGTCAGTTGATGCATCTGGGGTCTTTGGAAAATGTCGACAAAAAAGGTCACAATGAACTACTTTTTACAATTTTTGCTACATTTAGTATCTCATGTACCTATTAGCTTAGGTTCATCAAACTTTGACAGTTGATTCATCTTGGTTTGGAGAACGTCGACCAAAACCTAGGTCATGATAACCTATTTTTGACATTTTGTGGGTATATTGAAGTATCTCAGGTACTTTTTGGCTTAGAATCGTCAAACTTGGTCAGTTGATGCATCATGGGTTTTTGGAAAAATGTCGACCAAAAAGTAGGTCATGATGACCTACTTTTGAATATCTGAGGTACTTATTGGCTTAGAATCATCGAACTTTGTCAATGGATGCATCCTGGGTTTCGGAGAACGTCGACCAAAAAGTAGGTCACGGTGACCAACTTTTAACATTTCATGGCTATATTTAATTATATCAGGTACTTATTGGCTTAGAATCGTCAAACTTGGTCAGTTGATGCATCATGGCTTTTCGGAGAATATCGACCAAAAAGTAGGTCACGGTGACCTACTTTTGAATATATCATGTACTTATTGGCTAAGAATCGTCAACCTGTGTTACTTGATGCATCTTGGGTTTTTGGATAACGTTGACCAAAAAGTAGGTCACGGTTACATACTTTTGCCATTTCATGTCTATTTGTAAGTTTGTAAGTATCTGGCGTGCTTATTGGCTTAGAATCATCAAACTTTGTCAGTTGGTGTGTCTTGTGTTTTCCAAAAATGTCAACAAAAAATTGGGTCACGGTGACCTACCTTTGACTTTGTATGGCTATATCTAAGTATTTCATGTATTTATTGACTTAGAATTTTTTCAGTTGATGCATTTTAAAATATTTCATTTACTTTTAAGCTTAGATACTTTGTTTAGTTGATGCATCCTGGGTCATAAGAATGTGTTTAATGAAAATTGGTCATGATGACCTACTTTTGGAATTTCTAGGCATTGTTAGAATATTTAGTATAATAAGAGTGTTAAGAGGCTTTGTTATTTGAGGCATTTTGGGGTCTCAGAGTTTACAAAAAAGTAGTTTACAGTGACCTACTTTTGAAATTTCATGGCTATATCTTTATATTAAGATGATAAGGGGCTTAGAATCATCATACTTTGTCAGTTGATTATCCTGGGCTCTCAGTGTTTAAACCAAAATGTAGGTCATGATCACCTACTATTGCCATTTTAAGGCTTTAGTTATATGTTCAGGATATTTACGGGCTTTAAATAGAAGTGATAGATTGTACAGTTTATCAGGAGAGCAATTCAAAGCCCTTGGGCCTCTTGTTTGAAGATAAAGTGATAAGGCATAAAAGGGCTAAAAATAATTTTTAAAAATCCTATGAATAAAGTGAAATTGAGATCAGGAAAAAGTACATTAGTGCATTTAGACACCTGTGGATCGAGTTTCTCGCGGTTAAAAAAGAAATAATTAATTGAGAATTCTTGTAGGGTGATTGCTAATATATGGTAACCGAAAATGCCAATTTGCACTTATTTCAAGAATAAATGTATTCTAGATTGTCTGCATGTATATGTAAAATATCTACGCAATATTCATTCATGACACATTTTTGTAAAGATTTGTGAAATAAATAAATTCATTTACCGGTAATAACCAACTAAATAGACAACAAAATTTATCTTAAAGTAAGTCAAACGTCAGCTTTTTAGAAAAGTTCACGCAGAACCTCTTACTTAAAAAATATTTATTAAAATTCAATTTTTATAAAATATTTATATTCAACAATGTATATTTTTTAACATTCATTGAAATAACTGCTTAAAAATCAACAAGGAAGCAAGATTTGTGAGGGACTTTTTCTTTTGGTTGAAGGATATTCAGCAGAAATTTCTGCAAATCTGCACATTTATTAAATTTAATGTCTTGAAATTTTAGCCCTACATACTTTTACTCGGAGAATATTTTCCGTTATGATTTTGCAGGAATATTTAATATAGGTCTTAATTTATATTTTTAGAACAAGTTTTACACCTTCCCTCAACAAACTTTGCCAAGAAATGAAGATATATTAAAGAAGTCAAGATTAAATTTACACCATTTTTTGCCTGAAAATCACATATTTTGACCAATATTACAAAATAAACATCACTGACCCCAAATTTTCTTTCATTATTTTAAAATACTCGATACTTGTGACTGATCAGCAATAACTCCTGAAAAGCTTGATATAAGGAAATATTTTATTGTCTATTTAGTTTTTAATACCCCAAATATTTTATTTTTCAGTGCAAAAAGGACACACAATAATAAACGCGCATTGATTTGCAAGATTTGTTCAATGATAAATGTTATTCAAACTATTTTATGTAAAATAAGATTAAATTTATAAACGTAGTAACATGTGATAAAATAAAATTAGAGATAAAGTAATAAATCAAAGAGTTAAAATTTAAGTGCAAAAAGGTCAACTTAATTGTACCATAGATCAGTAAGATGCACACTGACCCCCTATTTTCTCTGCGATTTTGAGTCATACTATATGAGTACTCATCCAAAATAAACTTCCCAAAAAATCCTTGATTTAACAAATTTGACGAGTGACTTACCTTAAACACATAAAGAAGCTTGAAAACATGATATCTGTTACAATTGGCTAATAAGACTGTTTAAAGGAATAAATCAAACAACATTTGTTTAGTAAAATAAAAATGTTTATTTTTTCTGAAAGATATGAAAATAATGACAGAAGTGTCTATAGGTTTATAGAAGTGTCTATAGATTTATGAAAACAAAACCTAGTATTTTCATTCTTATTCAGTTAAAAATGTTCTTCACGGCTAAAAATCAAGATCAGTTCCATTGTTTCATCTCATGAAGACTGAGAAAAAAATTGTAATTTTAAATGAGGTTCAAATTTAAAACAGCTGGCACTTACAATAAAAACAATGTTTACAAATATTGCTCATGCTATAGAATGATCAATCAAAGTAATTGACAGGGTACGGGGGCAGCATATGATTTGCTTGAACTGAAGGTGAAATTGTTACTTTCAAGTCTAACAAATGATATGTTGCCTAAATTCTTTCAAATAACTGTTTAGTTATAACCTTTATTTCAGATACATTTAAAACACTGCAATGAAAAGATTTAAGGACAGATGATACAAACAATTTTTTTCTTTGAAAAAGATTGAATATCAAGTCACAAGTTTAGAAAAGTGGATGGTTCTTAGATTTTGTTCTCCTAAGAATTGGAATATGAAAAACACTTGGAAAATATTAGTAATATTTCAATGAAAAAACAAATATAGACAAATCACATTCAGTAAAGGTTTACAGATGAAAACAAATTTCAGAATATATTATCTTGGTGTTTAAAGTGTCATATAAACTGACGCAAAATATACCAAGCCAGGTGAATTTTATTAGGAAAAGCTAAATTGTAAAAATTAGTCTATGTGATATTGCTAATTTTTTGTCATTTTGTTCCTCCTCTTAAAATACATCTGGCTTGGTATATTTTGCTAAAGTTTATACTACACTTTTAGCGCCAAGGTAACATATTCTGAAATTTGTTTTCACCAGTAAATCTTTACTGAATGTGATATGTCTATACTGTTTTTTCATTGAAATATTACTAATATTTTCTTAGTCTATTTCATTTTCTAATTCTTAGGAGAAAATATTCTAAGAATTATCCACTTTTCTAAACATGTGACATGATATTAAATCTTTTTCAAAGAAAAAATTTGTTTGTATTATCTGTCCTTAATCAGTATATCATAATGATCAATAACTTTTTACTGAAAATCCTGCCTTGTACAATAAGAACAAAACAATAGCAGAGAAAGTCGTTTGAAAAATTAAACTTACAAAAATACTTTACGATTCAGTGAAAGGAACATTCTTTTTTTCCCACATCAAATATTTGTTTTTGTAAACAGGACACGTGCTCTGTTGTTAGGGCTTTTCGCTTTCAGGCGAAAAGACGTATTGTTATTGTCTTTTTCAATTATTTTTCTTAGCACTTTTTTCGTTCAGCATTTAAGGAGTAGCTTTAAAAATTGGTATTTTGTTTTATAACCACTAAATAGCAGATGTGAGTATCTCCTGTATGTAAGGTTTTGGCCTTCCGGTCCAATTACTTCTGGTTTCTTCTAAAGGAAAACTGAAATTTCTAAAGAAGCCAAAATCATTTTAATTTTTAATGTTCTAACCCCAGATTCAAGATATAAATTTTAAAGAACTATTCCAATCCAAAAGTGATCGCAGTTGATTTTTGACCACAGATACTTTTTCGAGATATAAGACTTCAAACATTTAAGAAGGGGTGGATTTTGTAAAAGTCGCAGTTTACATTAATTAATTTAAGCATTGAAATACGTTAGAACTAAAAAGTAGAACATATTCTGTACGTTTCGTATCAGTCCGAGCAGAACTTCCAGATTTTATGGACGTTAAAAATTCTCTATGGGAGTTTCTATGTTAAATTAGAATCAGTCATGACGCATTTTCTCTTTCAATAATCAAGATATTTTTATGATATTTTTAACTAAATTGACTTTGATACTGTTCCGACCTCATTAGATTACAAGAATGAAATTCGGAAAAGGAAGGAATTTCTAGGGGGCCAAAATTAAAAATAGACCTCTGTCTGTAACTTTTTTTATTTCTTAATAAATTTTCAAATACTTTTCACATTCGAGTTCAGCATAAAGAGTTTAGTTTAAAAATTGTGGGCCGTGGGGTCACTTTTTGACGCCTTTTAAGAGTTTCAGAGACCTGAAAAACAGTACTTGTAGAGTTTTCTTGATTTCACCGCGTAATTAGAGTTGTAGTTCTTTGAACGGTTGGCGCGAGTAGAAAGCGAAAGTAACCCTAACAAAAAAATTAACTAAAGTTTACTATAGTTTACTATAGTAAATCAAAGTTCCAAAGTTTTCACCATAGTAAATCAAATTTCCAAAGTTTTTACTATAGTAAATCAAAGTTCCAAAGTTTTCACCATAGTAAATCAAAGTTCCAAAGTTTTTACTATAGTAAATCAAAGTTCCAAAGTTTTCGCTATAGTAAATCAAAGTTCCAAAGTTAGTACTATGGTAAATCAAAGTTTCATAGTTTTTACTATAGTAAATCAAAGTATTTAAGTTTTTGTATTTTGTTTTATTAAGTTTTTTATTAGTATTATTCTGTTTTAAGGGGGATGATATTGGTTTGTTTAGGCTGGTTTTGTTGTTCATCTTCATTTAAATATGCAAAGTAATTAATTTAAATTAATATTTACATTTAACAGTAGAAAAAAAAGTTATCTGAAGTTAAGGAAGCAAATATTTTTATTCTAAATGACGATTTTTTTTCTTATAATAGTTTTCCCCACAAATAATAATAAATATTGCTTTTTTATCGGTGCAAGAGACAATTTGTAGATTATAATTAATTTCTTAAAATGTACTGAATGACATGAAGAAACTTAATTCAAAAGGTTTAATAGTACTTAATCAAAGTTCCAAAGCTATTATTATAGTAAATCAAAGTTCCAAAGTTAATACCTTAGTTTTTCAAAGTTCCAAAGTTTTTACCATAGAAAATCAAAGTTCCAAATTTTTAATCAAAGTTCCAAAGTTTTCACTATAGCAAAATCAACGTTCCAAAGTTATTACTTAGTAAATCAAAGTTCCAAAGTTTTTACTACAGTAAATCAAAGTTCCAAAGTTTTCACTACGGTAAATCAAAGTTCCAAAGTTTCTACTATAGTTAATCAAAGTTCCAAAGTTTTCACCATAGTAAATCAAAGTTCCAAAGTTTTAACTTTGGTTCTATGGTTAACTATAATAAACTATAGTTAACTATAGTTTACTATAGTATTTTTTGTAAGGGAAGGTTTGGTCCTGTTAGCTGCGTAGCTATACTTTTTCAACAAGTCTCTGCTAGACTGGCAATGTATCCCACAATGGTTCCTTTCATTATGCTACATAGAATATCACATCAAACATGAGGGATCTCACTGTTTTAAGATACTTGACGGGACTAAGTACGAAACTAAAGTCGCTGCTACCTAAAATGTGTAGAACTAAAATACGGACGTGGATCTTGGAGTGTTTCGTAGACGGACTTTCATAAATTAAAGCCAAATCATATCAAATTTGAAGGTACAGGGGAAAAAACATGAATCCCCTTTCATGATCACAAAAGCGCATTTTACAAGATGAATCAATTCTAGATAAAATTAAAAGAAATTGGATGTTTGAAAAAGAAGATAAATGTCTGAAAGGAAATTAAATGATTATAATAGGAGAAGCCAATGACTTCAAAGATCGATATTGAAGAAAATTGAAGAAAAATTAAAGAAAATTCCAGATGAAATATATATTTTGTTTTCCCGATAATCAATAAAGGAATTTTAGGCACTTCTGAATTTGTTCTTTTTTTTTGGCCGATAAAATGTATATCTCCTAGGTAAATGATACAAAGACCATTAAACTCTCCAGAAAGTTTCTATTAAATATTAAGTATTCTGAAAATTTGTGTGAATACGATGCCTGGTTTAGAGTTTAGGAAAAAAATCTACTTTGCCATTGCGCAGGGAAAAAAAGGGGAATGGAACGTAAAGAAAGTTGATATTGCACAAATATTAGCTTATTAAAGGTTTTACGGTGTCTTAAACATCAAAGGTCAAAGGCCATGTGAACGACAAGAATTAAGTGGGGGCTAAAGAATTAATCGAAATAAGTGGGGGCTCTTTTTTGTTTAATTAGGGTTTTTCGCTTTCGGCTAAAAGACCTTTAAATATTTTTCTTAGCACTGTTTTAGTTCAGCATTTAAGGAGTAGCTTTAAAAATTGGTATTTTGTTTTATAACCACTAAATAGCAGATGTGAATATCTCTTGTATGTAAGGTCGCCAACTCAGTATTGATCTCACAAGAACTTTTGCAATATTGAATCTTATGAATTTTTTATCATCTCATTTTGATTTTTCCTAAAGCTCTTGATTTTTAAGGGGTCGAAAAGCCCTCCGTTTCTGTTGAAGGACAAAAAGAGTCTAGTTGATAATGTTTTCGTTTTATTGGATGTGTTCCTTTCTTTTTTTATCCTGGACACATCAATTACCGAGCACGGACTGACAATTTTAGCGAGTTGGCTTTGCTTTCTCACTCTTTTACACTGAATTTTCTGAATGACAGTTTTATCATTTATCATCAATACACAACACGATTTTTACTTTTTTCAAGTATCTAACTATTGAAGACAAGCAAAGTCAAAGAATTGTGGTCCCCCGCTTTTGGTGTCTTTGTTGCGTAAATGTCATAAAATTGGTATAAGTACCAAATATAAATGCCCTATCATATGTCGTTCAGTAGTTATCACCAAATTTAGCATTATCGATTGCAAATATTAAATCAGAAGTTAGTTATTTCCTAAACGGTCCCAAAATTTGTACTTTAAATAATTTGCTGATAGAAGTATTCTCTAAGCGCGCCTCTAATTCATTTAGGCATGAAATGCTCTATACTGAAAATGTAAGAAAATATTAAGTAACAATTTGTGTCTTAGCTATGGCTTCTTTATTATTCCTCCCTTCGAAAATGGTGGGATATTGCTTTGCTGCTGTCCGTCTGTCGGTAGGTAGGTCAGTCGGTCTACCACCAGTTTCTTTCCAGAGCGTGCATATATTCAAATGAAATTTCGTATACAGATTTATCATACGAATACCTTGGTCACGTTCTGGGTACATGTGTACTATCGAGCTATTTTAGAGAGTTATGCCCCTTGGACTTAGATACAATCCAATTATTTGCAGTTTCTGTTAATTTTCATTTGCAGAGGTTGCTCAAACTTAAATGATATTCAGAAAACAGGTTATAATAAAATTATCAAGGTCAAGTTTTGTTTTGGGTACGATCGAGCCATTCCTGACAAAATTAAGTCTTTTGGACTTAGAAAAATTTCAATTATTTAGGGGAGGGGATATAAGTGTTTTACAAACATCTTTTGGTATTATATATTTTCTGCAAAACCTGCTCCTAAAGTATCCATCTAAAGTTTATAACTCAACTTAATGTAATGAAACATTAAAATTAATGTTGATTAAAAAATACAAACGCTTAAAAATGTCGCCCAGAACGAAGATCTTTGATCCATTGACCTTGACTGTGGAGTTTGGCCAACTTTTTTAAAAAACAATCCTTGACCATAACTTTTGAAGGGTTGTGGCGAGGGCAATCATACTTCATATATATGTAATCCTTGTGGCAAAACCTTTTATTGGATACCAAAAACTATGTCCTTTTAAATTGGACCCAGAAGATTGATTTACTTTTTTTAAAACTTTAACCTTGGCTATAACTTTTCAACAGTAATGACTAAGGCTTTCATACATCACAAATGTAATCCTTGTGACAAGACCTTTCATTGGATACCAACAACTTTGATTCTTTGACCTCGACCTTAGAGTTTGACCTACTTTTTAAAAAAAACTTTTACCTTGGCCATAACTTTTGAACGGTTGGTGATAGGACTTTCATACTTCATCTGTGTATTACTTATGACAAAATTTTCCATTGAATGCCAACAACTGTGACCTTTTGACCTTTACCTTGGAATTCGAATTACTTTTAAAAAACTTTAACCTTGCAATACATTTTGAAGGGTAAGGGCTAGGTCTTCCATTCTTCCCATGTAATAATCTTTGGACCAAGGCCATTTATTTTTAGAAACCAACAACCCTGACCCTTTTATCTTGACCCTGGAGTTTGACCTACCTTTAAAAAACGTTAACCATAACTTTTGAACGAATGTTGCAAGGATTTTATATTTCACAATTGTATTTCTTATTGTTTGATCTGCATTTGAGAAACTTTAACCTTACCCATGTTGCCATACGGTGGCATTAGTGTTTCACAAAGAAATCTTATTTTACTGGTGATATGGACCTTTATTTTACAAATTCATACTAAAGCCTTTTGTGTTTCACTGTGGGGGAGGGGCAATTTCAACAGGCAAAAACACGACAAAATGGTCAGTTTTGCTCCTATTTCAAAATAGTTTTCTAAAATATTGTGAAAATATTGTATTTTATCAAAGTTATATGTTAAATATTATATGACTAAAACATAAAAAAGATTTAAGGAACATTTTATTCATATCCATGAATATTTTTAAATATGTTGATGCTTTTAAGTCCAATTTTTATGGAAACCTTGTCAACCCCCTCCTATAAAGATCTGTCGGAAAATAGCTCTTCAGAGCAAATGTTCTTTGTTTGATATACCCGACTTTAAATAAATAATATCTTATCTTATCTATATTCTTGTCTGAAATAAGAGTTAATTAATTACTCAACACTGCATGGTATCAAAATTTTTAATCAATTAAGTACTATTGAACTGTTCATTACACTCAAGAAAGAATTGCCATTAGTATTGAATGTAAGCAGGTATCGAAAGTTGGCGTGCGTACATGTAGTTACCTGTATTACATGTACAGTGTTTATTCACAAAGCTTAACAGAAAACATGTTTATTTATTATTGTAGGATCTTCGCTGGAATATATTGTGTGACTTGTCAAAAAAAGCAGATGTGCACCAATGTACAGCTAGTCTATGTGCCCAACCCATTCAGAGGCCTAGTTCCAACACTTTCTGGAAGTTGTTTGATATGCAAACAAAAAACAAGCACGTTTATAACTAAAGAAGCCGAGATGATATGGAAACCCTAAAACCTCGAAAATAAAACGGATTTAATATTAAGCCGATTTTGAAAATAAGCCACCTTTTTTTAATTGAAAATTACTCGAAAGTAAGCTGGTTTTGAAAATAAGCCTGTCACAACAATGCCATTTAAGAAAGAAGTTAAACTTAGGTGTGTTTCTTTTTTAAAGCTTAACCCTTAGCTTATATTCTTTATTCTAACTTTTTTCTTGGCATAGAAGTACGTCTAGCAGTCGTCATTAAAAGGGAATTAAAGACACTGGAGCACTTAATTCTTACAAAAGTTTTCCCTTGATAGTTTAGTATAAGAAACTGTGGAACAAGTAGTTTTCAAAATATTTATTACAATAATTATTCATTGTATTGATAATAAGCTGGGATAATGCTCTAGTCGCTTACCAGTTTTTTGTATTGATAATAAGCCGCGATTTGAAAATAAGACGGTTTTGAAAATAAGCCCCCACTTTCTCACCATAACTTAAAATAAGCCGCGGATTATTTTAAGGTTTAAGGGGATAATATTATAGGACTCAGTACTTACATATGTAACTATGTAATGTATGGGGTTAGATTTTAGCTTACTGTTGTATTATGGCGGTATGTAACCATGGAAAATGTATATGAGTGGGACTTTACAATATTGCATATTATGTAGTACACTGACTCGAGTTTTCATTACAGTGATTTAAAGTTACTGTAGCATTCAGTTGTAAATTTTATTAGAAGTGACTTATTGCTCATTTTTTAGGTCACCGGAGTCACTTCATTTCATTTTATTATATTCTATCTTATGTAATTATTTATTTATTCACACATTTAATATTCATTTTATTATTTTATTATGAATTCACACATTTAATGGTATTGGTTTTTTATTATCTCAATAATAATTCATTCATTTATGAATTCACCCATTTATTTGTAAATTTATTATTTTTTAAAGAATTCTTTTATTCATTCTTTAATTGTGTTATTTTTTTCATTTTAAATTATTTAATCAATTAACACTTTTTTGAAAAGACAGAAACATATGATTTATTTATCATTTATTAATTAATTTCATTTATTTAGTTATTCTTTCTTTCTTTTTAATGTAATATGAAATAACTTTAAATGCAATAATAGAAATATTACATTTTATTTTATTCTTTTTAAACAATAAAATTCATTATCCAGTAGTCTTCAAGTAATTTTGCTTATTGTCCTGTCATCTTTCGTTTATGGCCTTTATCAGGAATAAATATATAGCTGTTAGAATTCGTAATTGTTGTCTTTAAGTTTTATATTTCTTTACACGGCGACCTATTGCTTTCCGTTTTTGTCCGTCGTCGTGCGTCCTCCGTCGTGCGCCATGCGTTAACATTTGAACATTTTTAGCTTCTTCTCTGCAACCACCCAATTTCAACCAATTTTAGCACAAAGCATCTATGGGTGAAGGGGAACAAAAATTTTGAATTTCATGGTCCTTGTCCACCTGGGGCCCGAGGAGTGGCGCCAAAACCACTTAAATTAATGCAATATGTAAAAATCTTCTTCTATACTCCTGGACATCAAGCTATCAAACTGTTTGCATGATTGTAATCAGCTTTGAGTCCTCTACCAAAATTGTGAAATTCATGACCCCAGGGTCAGGGTGTTCTAGTGCTAAGGTGGGGCTAAATAGATTATATTGAGAAAATGCATTATTTCTTTGAAAATCTTCTTCTCTGCTCCTGGGCATAAAATAAGCCAACCAAGTACCTAGTTATGGCTGCCTTTTCCAAAATTGTGAATTTCAGGGCACCTGGGTCAGGGGTTCTAGTGTTCGGGCGGGGCTCTATTGATTATATAGTGAAAATGCAGGAATTCTTTGAACATCTTCTTCTCTACTCCTGGGGATTAAACACACAAACTCATAGTCCATAGTTATAATGAGCGAGGAAGTCTATTTTGAAAATGTGAATTTTATGGCCCTTGGATCAAGGGTTCTGGTGTTGGGCGTGACTTTATTGATTATATAGAGAAAATGCATTAATTCCTCTAAAAATCTTCTTCTCTGCTTCTGGGTATTAAATAAACTAACGATGTACTACTTCTTCCGAAATTGTGAATTTCATGGTCCCAAGGTCAGGGGTTCTGGTGAATGGGTGGGGCTATATTGATTATATAGTGAAAAGGCATAAATTCTTTTAAAATTTATTCCTCTGCTCTTGGTTATTACATGCAAATCAATGAACTATGTACATAGTTAAAATGAGGAAGGATGCTTCCTCACAATTTGTGAATTTAATGGTTCCTGGGTCAGGTGTTTCGGTGTTAGGGCGGGACTCTAATTTTTATATAGTGAAAATACATTAATTCTTTGGAAATCTTTTCCTTTGCTCCTTGATATCATGCCAATGATCTAGGTACATATTTATGATGAAGAAAGATGAAGAAAAGTGCTTCTTCCAAAATTGGTCTTTTCAGGACCCGTGGGTTCGGGATACCGCAGGGGAAGGGGGGGTGGTGGTTATAACATAATCTGAAAATAAAGGACTTTGGTATAAATCAACCATATATGATGAAATAAAGATTTTAATTTATGATAAAATTTTCCAAGTTTTTTAATGTGTGGCCCCAGGTCAGTGGTTCCTGTGGGTTGTGTGCACAACTGGTGGCTATTACATGAAAATGCATTTTCTCTTTGTTACTCTGATCTACCTCTGGGTTTTTAAGTAACCAAAGTAAGCATGCTAAGTGTATAGTTATAATAAACAATGGTGCCTCTTTTAAAATTGGGTAAAGGTTTTCTTAAAAATGTATGTGTATTCAAAGATTTAAAAGTGTTAAATGTCGGATTCTATTCTTTGACGAATGAATAAAAGGTGCTACGATTACGTTCTTTTCTCAGCTGCTCAGGTATTTCTATGGAAGAGTTCATCGGTTACACTGAAAAGTGACACAGGATGACCTATCGAAAACTCTGTCAATTTTGATAGTAATTTTAATCGCATAATAATGACATGTACATAAATTAATGTTAAATCTATCTACAATTTTTAAAAAAAACTTCCCATTCCCCAACAGAGACAATTTGGCTATAAATTACTAGACTTTTGTAAGAACAATGATATTTTTATAGTTAATAGCCTTTTAGGAAATGACAAAAACATTAGTGCAGTTACATGTAAAAATAGCAGCACAGTTGATTATGTCCTGGCCAGTATAAATGTTATAGAAGCTATACAAGATTTTGATATAATACACAATTTTTGTAACCTTTTATCAGATGTTCATTAGTCAGTTTCTTTTTTCAAGCGTAAAAACTATTGAGAAGTCTTTGAATGAATTACATGTATCCATCCACATTGACACGTTCACCGAATCTGACATTTCTAAAATTGCCAAAGATATAAGTACTGTTTTTACCAATGCAGCAAAAGAAACATTTGTAATGCATAAAAATAACATCAGACAATGCTAAGCGTAATAAGCCTTGGTTTAACAAAGAATGCAGAACGGCTAGGAAAAAATTTCATTTAGTAAAAATAATACATAACAGATATAATTCAGCAGAGAATAAAACCAACCTTGTCTCATTGAGTAAAGAATATAAAAAAAACTAGATATGATCTCGTTGCGAGCAACGAGAAAGTCTTCCGTTGAATTTTTCGATAAGATGAGATGTGATTTTGACTGAGATATTCCTTAAAAGCGAATTGCATTAAGTTTTCCTTCATTAAATTTAAAGTCTCTGATTTATATCAGGATATCTTGAACATCTTTTGTTCAAATGGCTTATAAAAATACTCCCCCTTTTCGAGATGTACAGCATCAAAGATATAGCATTTTGGCCCCTTGTAACCCCTTATTACGTAACATATGATAAAAAATTTATAATATTTTGTTGCAAGTCGTTAAGAAGGATTTGGAGATAACGGAATAATATTCAATATCAAAGTCCATAAAACAATACAAAACAGGAGCAGAGGAACACGGACCCCCGAAACATCAGACTGAGGTTAAACCAGGTGACATATCTTTTGTTCTGTAATGTATCACAAAATATTGATCATTAAAGAGTTAAAGATGAAAGGCTTTTGTCCCCTCTGAGCCCCTAATTTACGGAGTCAGCCTTTTTCTTGATATCAAATAAAAGGTCTTGTGATTTCAAAGACTTTTCGTTCAACACATATTCAGAGATTTCTTTTCGTTGAAGATACATTTATATCCTATATGGAAATATTTAGGGGTCACCTCTCCAAGTCATTAATGGGGCTATTTTTCAAAAATGCAAACGGTGCATATTGTTTGAAACATTATTCTAACCATCTTTTGTTCAATATTGCTTATCAAAATATTCACGCTTTTCAAGATATAAGCCGTCAAAGATTTAGCATTCTGGCCCCTTGTGACCCTTATTACGTAACATATGATCACAATTTTATAATATGTTGTTGCAAATCGCTAAGATGAATACTTTTTCTTCAGTAATGTATGACAAAATATTGATCATTATAGAGCTAAAGATGAAAGACTTTTGGCCCCTCTGAGCCCCTAACGTTAGGAATCAGTCCCTTTTTTATATCAAATGAAAGGTCTTGTTATTTCAAAGACTTTTTGTTCAACATGTATGCAGAGATATCTATTCCTTGTGGAGATATTCTGAATAGAAATATTTAGGGGCCACGTCTACAAGTCCTTAATGGGGCCATAATGCAAAATTTAAAAGTACGCATATTGCTTAGAACATTATTCTGATCATCTTTTGTTCAATATTGCTTATCAAAATTTCCCCCCTTTTTAATACCTGGTATATAAAGTGTCAAAGATTTGACATTCTGGCCCCTTGTGACCCCAAATTACGTAACATATAATCCAAATTTTATCATATATTGTTGCAAATCGTTAAGATGAATACATTTTCTTCAGTAATGTATAAAAAAAATATTGATCATAATAGATTTATAGATGAAAGACTTTTGGCCCCTCTGAGCCCCTAATTTGAGGAGTCAGCCCCCTTTTTTGGACATCAAATGAAAGGTCTTGTGACTTTGAAGATTTTTTGTTCAACACTTATTCAGAGATTTCTTTTCTTTGTGGAGATATGCTGCATGGAAATATTCAGGGGCCATCGATCAAGGTCCTTAATGGGGCCGTTCTACATAATTCAAAGAATGCATATTGTTAAGAACATTATTCTGACCATCTTTTGTTCAATATTGCTTAACAAAATTTGCCCCCTTTTTTGAGATATAAAGCGTAAAAGATTTGACATTCTGGCCCCTTGTGACCCCTAATTGCGTAACATATGATCCAAATTTTATCATATATTGTTGCAAATTGTTAAGATGAATATCTTGGCGTCAGTAATGTATATCAAAATATTGATCATTATAGAGTTATAGATGAAAGACTTTTGAGGATTCAGCCCCTTTTTCTTGGTATTAAATGAAAAATCTTGTGATTTTGAAGATTTTTTATTCAACACTTATTCAGAGATTTCTTTTCCTTGTGGAGGTATGCTGAATAGGAATATTTAGGGGCCATCACTCAAAGTCCTTAATGGGGCCGTTTCACATAAATTCAAAGTATGCATACTGTTTAGAGTATTATTCTGACCATCTTTTGTTC
This sequence comes from Saccostrea glomerata, assembly GCA_003671525.1. Classification (NCBI taxonomy): domain Eukaryota; kingdom Metazoa; phylum Mollusca; class Bivalvia; order Ostreida; family Ostreidae; genus Saccostrea; species Saccostrea glomerata. The sequence continues at coordinate 670,750 of PRKT01000200.1, forward strand.
AATATTGCTTATCAAAATTTTCCCCCTTTTTAATATATAAAGCATCAAAGATTTGACATTCTGGACCCTTGTGACCCCCTAATTACGTAACTAAATTTTACAATGTATTGTTGCAAATTGTTAAGATGAATGCCTTTGCTTCTTTAATGTATTACAAAATATTGATCAATAAAGAGGTAAAAATGAAAGATTTTTGGCCCCTCTGAGCGCTTAATTTGAGGGGTCAGACCCTTTGTCTTGATTTCATATGAAAGGTCTTGTGAATCTGCACAACTTTTATTCTATATGTTTTAAAAAATTTATGAATAGATATGAAGATATGAAATAAAAGATGTTAAATTTTGTGAGATTTTTCTGAGATATTTTTCGGGCTCTACCGTGCTTCGGCGCCTTTTGCGCTATAAAAATTTGGACGCCTGTCTGCAACTCAGCAAACCTTCCCTTACTTTCACTGAAAATCTTGAGGCAATATCTTAAATCGTACCGGAGGAGTTTCCAGGACAAGCAGACTCTCTAGAAATCATAAAACTGCCCATATCTCACGACCGCAAGTGATGTCAGCAATAAACAAAAAAACCTATCAAGATCGATTGAATAGCAATTACACATGCAAATTTGGTGTATATCGGCCGAGCCATCTCTGCGAAATCGCTTGCACAAAAATCGGTTGGAAAAAATAATAATAGGGAAAAAGAAACCGAATTACGAAAACAATAAGGTATTCCGTTGGAAACGGAAGACCTTAACAATGCACAAATGCATACAGAAATAAAGAAACGATTTATCCCAAAAACTAAAAAAATTACGTTCATCAAATTCGAAAGACTACTGGAAAATTTAAAATGCTGATAAAACTGATAAAGATAAAAAATGTTCTGTTGATACTAATGATGTGCACGACTACTTGAAAATTATCAACAAAAGCGATAATGAAGTAATTTATTTCTAGGGTAACGATACACCACCCGTCCCAAATGAGATACTTGCTATATCCGACGAGATATTTAAATACTATACTAGCGGAAAAAAAGAAACTGTGCATAATAATATTTAGCAACTTTTTTTCGATATTTATTGTTTATTTCATTAAAATGTAAACAATAGAAGAAAGTGATGTTTTTTTTTAACAATAACGGATAGTATTCGACTCCGATGCACGGGCTTTTCATGGTTGGTGAGCACAAGTTGTTTATTAATGTGTTCGTGCGCACAAGTTTTACTGGCCAAAATTGTTTGGAGAAAGACCTGTATAAGGTTTATTTGGACTCTATTTGTTCAGAAAAGCTCTTTAATTTTGACAACATTTACCCTTTAATCATGCCATGACTCAGCGAAAATAGCACAATATTGCTATTGGGACATTTCAAGCTGGAAAGACACAAAATATCGTTGCAAGACTTTGGAAGTCATCGAAACACCATCCAATCATTATGGACACGTTTTCAACAATTTGGTAACACTCAGGATCTACCACGTTCTGGGCGTCCTCGCGTGACGTCGCGTCGACAGGATAACAATATTAGACTTGTGCACCTGAGAAATCGGTTCCAAACAGCAAGATTGACTGCTAGAAGCATTCCTGGACTTCGACCAATCATTCCAAGAACTGCGCGTAATCGTCTGCGAGAGTGCAACATCAGACCAAGACGTCAAGCTGTGCGCCCAATACTGCTTCAACGTCCTCGTATCGCTAGACTAGCGTGGTGCAGACAACATTTACAATTCAGACTACAGGACTAGGCCAATGTTCTGTTCACGGACGAGTCCAGATTTCATTTGGATAGCAGTGACGGCCGCTGTAGAGTGTATCGTCGCACTAGGGAGCCTTACCAGGACGCTTGTGTTGTGCAACGGCGAAAATTCGGTGGAGGAAGCGTTATGGTTTGCGGTGGAATCACAGCACGTGGATGGGTCCCTCTACAACTTTTGAATGGAAATCACACCGGGTGTGCTATCGAGACGAAATTATTCAGCGTCGTGTGATACCCTTCATACAGGGACAGAACAATCACATCACCTTACATCAATACAACGCAAGGCTACATGTTGCACGTGTAGCCAGATACGTTTTAATTCAACAGCATGTTGATGTCTTGCCTTGGCCAGCTGTTTCCACCAATTTGTCGCCGATGGAGCACGTTTGGGATGAAATCGAACAACGTTTTCGTCGTTTGCCGAATCTGCCAGTGACGTTTGCTGATTTAGGTCAGGCCTTCACCAATATCTGGAACAACATCCCAAAAGCATATCTGAACTCTTTAGTGTCATCAATGAGGCGCCGTTGTCAAGCATGCGTGGATGCAAATGTTGGTCACACACGTTATAAACTTTGTTAATTCAAGTTTTAAACCAGTGTCTTTCGAGTGTTCTTAAATTCACGTTGTTTAACGTTAACGTTGATGAATAATGAAATGTTGTGATGAATACATTAGTTAATAGTATTATAAGAAATAAAAACTTGTTCATTGAGATTTTTATTATCTATTCATATATTAAATAATGCACAGTTTCTTTTTTCCGCTAGTATATAATTCGGATGATGAAATACTAGAAGCTGTGACAAAATTTAAAACGGTAATCCCCTAGAGTTGACAACATCCTGAATAAACATTTCCTCAACATTAACTACACTTATGCCAGTCTACTTGAAATTTTTTTAACATCATATACGAAAGTGGATTCGTTCCTGAAGAATGGTTGATTGTTTTAATTAAACCCATATATAGAAACAAAGGAGACCCCACAAAACCTGAAAATTACCGCCCCATTACATTGCTTAGTTGCTTAAGAAAAGTTTTTAAATGTATTTTAAATAATAGATTGGAAGCGTACGCAAATGAAATCAATCAACTTTAAAGAAAATCAAGTGGGTTTAGGAAAGGATATTCTACACTTGATCATATCCTTACCTTACAAATTTTATCAAACAAATAAATGCAAAGAAAAAAGAAACTTTTTTGCGCATATGTTGACTTTAAACAGGCATTTGATACAGTATGGCGAAATGGGCTTTCGACCAAGTTACATATTAGTAGAATATACGGCAAGTGTTTTTTATATCTCCAAAACATGTGCAAAGGTGTTAAATCTATGATAAAAATTAATGGTATCTCCACAGAATTTTTAAGCTGTAATGTAGGAGTGAGGCAGGGAGAAAATCTTTAACAATGATTCCTATTTTCAATGTATATTAATGACCTTGAAGATTTTTTACTGAACGAAAATAATACAGGCTTGCAAAGTATTTCAAGATCTATTTAGAATGAATTACTGATGTAATTTAAATTGTTTGTTCTTTTTATGCGGATGATACTGTTATTATGGCTGAATCAGCCGACGAAATACAACATGCAATTAATGTATTCCACACATATTGTTTACACAATGGAAGTTAAAGGTGAATGTCGAAAAGACAAAGATTCTTGTATTTTCAAAGGGTCCTATGATAAAAAGATAATTTCATTACGATAAATAGTTATTGAAAATGTTAGAGAATTTAAATATTTAGGCGTTGTTTTTTCACGCTCAGGTTTCTTCTGTAAAACAAAAAAAAAAACACTTGTATGATCAAGCACAAAAAGCGATGCATGGCATAAGAAAAATAAGATAATAGTTGACTGTCAATTTGATCTTTTTGATAGAGTTGTAGTACCGGTATTACAATATGGCTCTGAAATATGGGGATATGAAAATCTTGATATTATTGAACGTTTGCATCTGAAGATTTTAAAGAATGTATTTAATTGAAAAAGTTCCACGCCATCGTACATGGTTTATGGTGAAACAGGTCGCTTTCCTTTGTATATTTTTGTGTATTGTATAATGATTTCTTATTGGGCAAAGCTTTTTTCCGGCCGGCCAAATAAAATTGTAAATGTTTTATACCAGCATATGTTTCAACAGTATTGTGATGAAAACTTAACAAATCCATGGTTAGATTGTATACAGAAAATATGTAATATGTGTGGTTTATCAAATGTATGGTACGAACAGGCTGTCAACATGATATTGTAAATGGATACATGCCACTGTAAAACAAATATTACAAGATCAATTTATTCAAAAGTGGTCTAGCGACTCGTGACGTAAATAACTCTTCAAAAGGACAGGTAGATATCCCCATGAAACCTAGGCACAAAATGAGATCTGATTATAATAAAACAATCCAAGATTCGGGACAAAAGTTTTTATGGAAAGGGACTGTGTTATGTGAGCAGATAAGCATCAAAAGACATTTCGTGTGCATATAGTACTAAGCATTTAATGCATATTATACATTTATTGCATGATAGTGAGGGAAATATGAAGACTTTTTCAGCCAAGAAAAATCATATTCCCCGAGGGTTTCGCCCGAAGAGGTGGAATGTGATGAAAAGCGTGCCGACGGCCGGGAAATTTGAAGTTTTACGGCCCGATCACGTGATAACTTAGAACCAATCAGATATCACGTTGTTTAGAATATTTATAACGAGGTATAATAAAAAAAAAACAATAGCATGTGTCAAATAGTACTAGTATGTATGATTGTTTATCATGTTATACATGGGTTTTTAAAATATTGTACTTTTGGAATGAATCATTAAATCAATATCAAATGCAATTACTTTGTCTGTATTGGTTGCATATAAAATTATGCAACTAATATAGTAAATTACTAATAAAATATTAATCAATTATGGACTCTTTTGGTGTTGAATATGGTTTGTTATTCACCAGAAAAATATTCATATTGACCGAGGCGAAGCGAGGCGAAGCCGAGGTCAATATGAATATTTTTCTGGTGCATAACAAACCATATTCAACACCAAAAGAGTTCATAATTGTTTTATTATATAGTCGGGATTTGAATGGATAAGACATTGAAGGCTGTACGACGACACCATTTTCATTTGCGATCTTCCATTGTTGAAAATAAAAAAAATCTCCAGATTAATACTGTTTGTAACCTCCGTGTTTTCCTTTCCGAGTTTCGCTATGTGTAAGACGTCCAATTTTAAAAAAAATAATCCTGAAAAAGGTTTGAAGAATTGTTTTCTTGCTCAGATACGTATCTCGCTGTGGCCGTTGCAACCATTGTTTACAACGTTGTTCGATATTTTAATTGTGACGTCACAATGCCGTTGCACGCGCATTGACCCTCCGGTGAATACGACCTAAAATCCGGTGAATATGTAGTGTTATGAACTGTTTGCGTTTGTATGGATTATAAAGGGAATATAGATAGACTATATAATAATATGCATTACAATCAAAAAATTATTTGAAATGCATATGATAATTTATTTGGGTGGACTTCATATCATTTTCCTATTCTTCCAATATAGGTTCACCTTTCCCCTACTTAATTACTAAGTATGGCACAGACTATATCTTATCTCACCTGGACATATTCCTGTTTTGCACACATTTTTTTCTATACCTTGAATTCACATGTGGTCACAACAGAAACAAACCCTTCACTCTACTGAAATAACGGAATGAAACAGACTATATGTTCCAAAGTTTTAACTCTCTCTCTCTCTCACCCCTACTAATGTGTTCGGAAACTTTTATTTAACGGTGTTTTGCAAATTATAAAACCCGATGAGTTCAGAGTAGCTCTGATAGTGGCTCTGGCGAGAGTTAGCGAGACTTAAGCGAGATAGGGTAAATTATTCACGGAAATGTGGCTAGAAAGTGACTAGCACGTGGAGGCATGGTAAACAGAAAAGTTATGTTGCGTTTCAGTAATCACCACCCTAGAATCAGCTGATAATGTCTGTAGAAATGTACTTCAATCAATCGATCTCTTTTACATTCATTCAAATTTAAATAAGTATTTTCTTTAATACAATTTTCTGCAGTCATGAATTAAAATTTCTTTTTGGACAAATATTTTTGCATGGGAACCAGGACTATATTTTTTGGCGTCAGATTAACAAATGAGGCACCAGCATGATTTTAACGGACCATCAGCTGAATGAGTATTGCATTATGGGTTACTACGAATACTACAGGAATTTTGAAAAAAGGAAAACCTTATGGTAAATGAAAAGCATTTTTAAAAATATTATTTTCATGCTCATAATGACAAACAATTCATTTGATAAATAAACGGCGGAAGTCTAGGTTTCTGAAAGTCATACTGCGAAAGAGATTTGCGTCTGTATTAATTCCTTTGTTGTACTATCGGTGAATACAATTGTCAGGTGAATTCCATGGCCGAACACGTGATTACGAACGTAAACAAAGTTTTGTCCATTTAAATGCATAAGAGGCCCGTTTTCCTTACCCTTGAAGCGCTGGTATTCTGAACTAGACGCAAACTACTTTTTATTAAACATTTTTTCCCCAATTTTACAACAAATTAAAACGCCCGTAACATCTTTCATGGTTTCTTATCCTTGTATTTTGTTCGTTAGAACATTTTATTTTGCAGTCCATTAACATGATCGTAGATTGACGTAAACTACGTGTTCGAAGTAAAATGTAAACACGTTTTTGGTGTAAACGTTGCTATTCATTCAACGATTGGTCAGTTGCTCGTGGTAAGATCCTCTGTGCGCATTTACATGTATAACAATAGCCATATAAGGCAAACAAAGGTTTGTCAGTGTAGATGATTATGCACATTTTTTTTACCAGCGAATCGGTCACTAGTGAGCTCTAATTTGCGCTGAAAAGTATATAAGATATATTGTTATTTTAACACCCCCTCCTTTAGCCACCCTTTTCCTGTTGAAAATCATGAAAGTCTTTCAGGAAGGTCTGGAAACGTTTATTACAGGACATTTTTTCAAAAGAAACAGGCTATAGCAATATATCATATTTACTGCCAATTTTATTTATAAAACCGGTTCTACCCTATAACTTTTGAATAGATCAACCTAAACCACGTATCTTGAATTTAATTAAGGAATGAATTTAATAGCTACCCATTTTATACGGTATAAACTGGGTTGGGGCAGTTTACGCTATAAAAAGCGTAACCTGTTCCAACCAGTTTATACCGTATACAATGGGTAGCTATTAAATACATTGCTTTTAATTTAATTTTCATTAATTTTATGTAAGTAAAAAAGATGATTGTTCTAAGGAAATGATTTCAATTTGTTCAAAATTTGAATGCAACGTCAGGCGGATTGATACGTTTTTGACGTAAGTCATTGTGACGTAGGCAACCCATTTTATACGATATAAAATATTTTTACTTAATACTTTTATAAAAAATCTCATTTATTTATTATTGTGTAATGTCGGTAACTACATGATAAACAAGAAATCTGTGAGCCAATGCTCAATAGTAATACCCCCGCTCTGATGTAAATAAGCACTATCATGTTAATATACACAAGTTCAATTACAGGCAGATGCGCAGAAAAATATGAAGTTGACATCAGATTCATATCAAAATTAATCCCACCATATGGCATGCCTCAACAAAGAGTGTAATAAAATTTCAAGCATCTGCTATGAATAGCTAATGAGAAAAACTGCGACAAATTTTTTATGTATGAAACAGACAGACACACAAACAAACAGGAAGTTGACAACGGATTTGAATAAAAATGTATCCCAATGAATGGCATGCCTCAGAAAAGATTGTGTTAAGATTTCAAGCACCTGCCATGAGTAGTTGCTGAGAAAACTGCGACAAAAATTTGTTATATATGAAACGGATAGACGAACAGATAAACAGGAAGGTGATAACCAATTTAAACAAAAATATATTCCAACATATGGCATACCTTAGAGTAGATTGTGTTAAAATTTCAAGCATCTACAATGAGCAGTTGCAGAAAAAACTGTGACGAAATTTGTTATGTATGAAACGGACAGACACACAGACAAACAGGAAGTTGACATCTAATTTGAACAAAAATGTATCCCACCATTTGGCATGCCTTAGAGTAGATTGTGTTAAAATTTCAAGCATCTACGATGAGTAGTTGCTCAGGAAACTGCGACGAAAATTTGTTTCGGACAGACACACGGACACACAGCTACACGAACAGCTAGACAGACAGACAGACAGACAGACAGACACACAAGGGTAAAACAGTATACCCCCCTCTCCTTCGGAGCGGGGGTATAATAAGTTAAACATTTGTGCTAAAATTTTATACCATTGGATTCTGCTGACAGTGAAGAATCACTTGGAAAACGCTACAACAGTTAGCTTCCTCATACCCGCTATAAACAAGATTGGGTGATGAGTTATCGTTTTCTTCATTGAACCTTAGCGGCAATTGAAAGCCCTACTGGTGTAAATCGATAAAAGCAAACTACAATCGCATCATCTCGGGTCTTTCCGTCAGAGGTCGGAAAAACAACCTCGAATGTATTAACATCACCGGATGTTAAAAAATTATACATTTCCTGTTTATTCAAATATAGGATAGACGGAGTTAGAACTCCCTTCTATAGTATATTTTTGGTAATATCATTACATTGAATAAAGTTAATTCCATATTCCACAGATAAGAGGTCTCAATGCATTTATTTCAAAGATCTTGAAAAGGGAGGGCAGTCACGGCGTCTACCATACACATTCGAGGTCGTTTTTCCGCTATTCGGAAAAGCCCGAGAAGTTGCGATAGAAGCAAACAATTCTAAATTTGGAGCCAAGTAAGGTAAATTAAAGGTCACCTCTATTTTAAGTGTTTTATCACACACATAAGCAGGTGACGTAAATCCCGGAAATACTCATTTAAGATTATAGTACTCCTGATTGTATTGAAGATTAGCTAATAGAATTGGATTGGAAAGGAGTGGATAAAAAGGTTTGTTTTCTTTTAATTTCAAGAAGTGTGCACATCAGTTTGCGAAAAAGAAAATACGAATAGTTATCAATTCTAAAGGCTGCTTGAAATAATATTAATTCTATAGGAAGCAATCATGGACTTTTAAACATCATATTTGGGATCATAATTAATGGACGAATGCAAAAATCCTTTTATAAGCGAGGAATTTATTCACGCGTTATTTCGTGAGTAGCACCATGACCATAGGCAAAATAAAAATTTAGTCATTATTTTATATAGTGCTGAAATCAATTTAAAATCTCGTTATCAAACTGTCCACTCGTGAGTTTTTGTTATCGCAATTTGACGTCATTTTTGCGATTATAAATACTAACTAAATGAGATATACCTGAAATATCTTTTGTGAAATGTACATTAAGTATCTTTTATCAACAGGTCACATCCACGATGTGCTATTTTTCAATATTTGGGTAAACTGAAATAAGCCGTCGAAAATCAAGTATGCAAATAGTGGCCTCACCTCAAGTCGTATGAAAAAGTTATTTCGAGACTGTGTATATTAAACCTAAATAAGAATGTACCCATAATCTACATGTATATCTATGCGTAGATAGTGCGTAAAGCATGGAAGGTCATACAAGTAATTCTTTTGGATAATTATGAGAAACTATAATACTTATTGTTTGGCAAGCTTGTCATGGCCGTTTATTGCAAATAATTCAAATAATATCAATATGGCAGCATACACACAAACAGTAGAACCACCATCTTGGCCCGAAAAAAACAGTGCCCCCGGAGATGGTATTCTATGCAAAATTCTGCCAAATGTTTCATGAGATGCGATGAGATCGCATCTTATGGAACATCCGCCATTTGAACCAAGTGAAGGTGGCCAAGTTTGCCCCTTGTTATATCAAATCAATATTCTATAATCAACATCAAATTCATATATCAAATCAGATCAATATTCAACATCAGTCAAATTTATATGTACAAATCATAACTTCGGCACATGGCAGGCAACTATTTAAGGATAGAAGGATACAACATATCTGAAGTTTCTGTGAACTGCCCTATCGCATTTGTTATTGAATTTACAAATGAACTTCTACCAAGGTCAGATAGGTGCACACCATCACTTCTGAATAAACTTTTATGACTATCTACTGTGTCAGGATATTTGATTGAAGCACTCCCCCCCCATTTTTAAAACAAATGTTGCCAAAGAACTATTAATCCTTCTCCTGCATTTTTTGCCCTCAGAATTGGATAAGGAATGTATCCAATCTCTCCTTGGTAATATGTGGGACCATACAATTACAGTTTTAGTAACAATTCATATAGCTTAACAACAATTTATTTCATGTACTTTTGTGTACCTTAAAGTGCACTGTAAGGATTGCCTATGTCATTACCTCCACAATGTAAGATAAGAAATGCTGGAGATTTATATTTTTGAAGTAAAGATTTAATTGTAGGATATATCTGGTCCCAAACCATTCGTCTGACTCCTTTCCATAATAAAACAAGTTCATGTGAGAACAGACTCAAGTTCTGATACATGTTATCAGCTGCATATTTCTGTGCCAAGTGTATAAAAGATGATCCAACAATCCAAATACATTAGTAGTATTAACCGTCTAAATAGGGCGGAAGTGACGTCATAACCGGAAGTGGTTTAACCGGAAGTGGTTTAATCGGAAGTGGCCTAACCGGAAGTAGCCTAGCTAGCCGGGTCAATATCTAGGACATGGACCCTGGGGGGATAGCTGGGTCAAGGGAGTGCACTTTTGGCCCTGGGGGGATAGCTGGGTCAAGGGAGTGCAGATTGGGGATCTTGGGGGGATAGGTGGGTCAACTCAGTACAGGGTCCCCTAGGGGGCTAGGGGGTTCAACTCATTACACAGCCCCTATGTCCTATACGGGGTGTTTACACTGTATATAGTTTTTTACTATACGCTGCTACTACGATTTTGGCAGCGACTCAAGAATGTGATTATGACGTCACGCTTTTATTCACAGTCTAGCCAGTCTAGACAGCCAGCCGGTTCAAACTGGATTTTCTGAAAACAATAACAACCTGGATTTTTTTTACTGAAAACAATAACACACACAAGACGGATTATAACAAGAACACAGATTTTATTCAGAATCAAAATACAACAATTTACCAGACTGTCTTTTAATCTAAAATAGAGTCTAAATTATCATCATCCAGGCCGAATCATCATCAAAGTCCAAATTATCATCATCATCACCATAGTCTCGTGTCATCCAAGGGATGTATTTTTCATTTGGAAAATAAGGAATTATTCCGTGGAGATACTGTGTATAAGTACCTAGATGCGGTCTTTTTAAGGCTTTTCCTTCTTTCTTGTACAGAAGTAAATGTTAAATGCACGATTCTAACTCGGGGAAGTATATAGTTTCAATCAGAAAACCATCATCATCCTCAGCTGTGATCTCCCATTTGTAGTGGTGATAACCCTTCATTCCCTCAAAAGAGCAGTGCTTCTTTATCACCACATAGTTTTCAGGAAATTTCACTTTTTTCCAACCATACTTTTTGTTTAGTTTCTTCAACTTTTTCTTTAGATTGTTCCGAAATCATCTTATCCAAGCCCCACATTTCTTTGAAGTATTCCTCCCAAGTCCATACTTTTTGATTAGTTTCCTCTGAATGGGTTTTATGGTAATCCTGCGTGGCTTCTTCTAGGGTTTCTATCCAAGGTCCATTCTTGTCAGTATTCTCAATAAACCAGTGATACCTTGGTTCCATACCTCTGACTTGACCACTGAACTTTTTTTTAAAGTCTGTCGAGTTCCAAGTACTAACGAAGACTGATCGTCAAATCTTAGTTTTGCTTTATATACCTGTTGCATCATCTTTTTATACCTGTTGCATCATCTTTTTATACCTGTTGCATCATCTGTAAGGACCGTGTGTAAAAAAAACTAGGGTCGTGTGCAAAAATACGATAGACTTACGTTTTGAACGTACTGTGTACGTTTAGTCAGCGAGCTTACCTATGCATTGTGACGTCATCCACTATATAAATACAGGTTTTCTCCGACTTTGGGTTCATTTTACCCTCAGAGCCATCAGCTGTTAGACATGGATTCTACTAGAGAAAAACAGTTACAGGCTCAACGATTTTTGAAACGGAAACGAACGGAGAGAGAATTAGATTCACCACCTAAACCCAAGCCGATTTCTGAGTATTATCAGATGAGACTGCATAAAAAAAACGCACTCTACAAAATTTAAAGCGCATGAAAATAAATATATCGTCCATTTCAAAGAATTTCCAGAAGAGGAAAACACAGGATTCGTTCAGCGATTATTCAGAGACATGTTACAAACCTTCAACTCTAAAATGCAGTGTAATCCTAACGATTACCTCCGCCTGAACCTACGCCACGATTCTTTGGATTCAGAGATTTGGTACGAGTTTACGCAATGTAAACATTTGAACGAAGACCTTATTTTAGACAAGATAAATCCATTGAACAATCCAAAAAGGAGTTCAAACTGGGCGACGGCTCCCTGGAATTCGATCTGTTTCATGTCAAGTATCCGGAAGGGAGTGGTGGAGACAGAACCAAACATCTACAAGTGAATAAGGAGACTTTTAAGAACAATAAAAGAGCCATCGTTCGGATCGTCAATCCCCATGATAAATTTTGTTTAGCTAGAGCCATCGTCGTCACTCGATTACACAGTCAAAAACCGGAACATCCAGACCCGGAATGGGAAAAACAATGGTCACGTATGCGGAAAGGCGATAAATACTTAGACCAGAAACGAGAAGCAATAGCCCTCATGGAACAGGCCGAGTGTGATATCACTCAAGCTTGTGGAGCCCGAGAATGAACGAAATTACAACAGGGTCATGTATGGATGCCTAAGAAATTATTACCTCATCACAAGTGCGGAGAACAGAAACATTGTAAGATCTGTAAGAAAATCGTCGATGCCGATCATCGGTGCTACGTACAACAGAAGCCCGAGAAGAAGAAGAAGAAGAAGAAGAAGAAGAAGAAGAAGGGGAAAGACACCTTACAGTTTTACATCTATTTCGATTTCGAATGCACTCAGGAAACCAGCATTCACATCCCTAATCTGTGTGTGGCACACCGTGTCTGTCAACATTGCGGTCATTTACCCACAGACCAACCCTGTCCTCATTGTCAACACATGGGACCCCGTCAGCACCCATTTAAAGGACCAGACACCTTAAAGAAGTTCATGGACTGGTTATTACAACCCACTACAGGTACTAAGAATTCCACTTTAGTACACGACGAGGCCATCATCATCGCTCATAACTTCAAGGGATACGACGGACAATTCATTTTGAATTACCTGGTGCATTCGTCTTGCGTGAAACCTAACGTCATCATGAACGGTAGTAAGATCTTGTACATGGAAATATGCGGACTGAAATTCATTGACTCGTATAGTTTCTTACCCTTTCCTTTGGCTAAGATGCCCTCCGCTTTCAGATTCGACGAATAAAAGAAAGGTTATTTCCCCCACTTTTTTAATACGGAACAGAACCAGAATTACGTAGGACCTTATCCACCGGCAGCTTTCTACAATCCGGACGAAATGTCTACCAGTGAAAGACAGGCTTTGTTTTGAATGGTGCGAACAACAGAGGGGAAAAGTGTTTGATTTCCAGAAAGAGTTTGTAGAGTATTGTGTCTCTGACGTCGACATTTTACGACGATGCTGTGCACAGTTTAGAGCCACCCTCAAGACTTTGGTCAACGTGGACCCTTCCCAGGAATCCATCACGTTTGCCAGTGTTGCTAATTTAGCTTACCGTCGACAATTCATGCCTAAAGACACCATTGCCATCATTCCAAACCTGGAGTATCAACCGGCACGACAATATTCGGCCAAAGCCTGTCGGTGGCTCACCTGGATGAGTCAACAGAGTGGATGTCATACAACATGCCAGAAACGGGGGCGAAGTTCAGATCGGAAATTATACCGTCGACCGATACCAAGAAGCGACTCGCACCGTCTACGAATTTTACGGGTGTTATTGGCACGGATGCCCCACCTGCTATCCCAGTTTACAAACCGAAACTCATCCTCACCGGACCCAATTTACTTACCAGCAATTACACAAGGAAACCCTCAGAAGGACTTTGGCCTTGGAGGACATGGGGTACACCGTAATTAGTAACTGGGAGCACTATTTCGATCAGCAAGTGCAACGAGATGTGAGTTTACAGCATTTTGTACGAGACCTGGACATTCCGGATCCTTTGAACCCTCGAGAAGCCCTGTACGGAGGCCGGACCAATGCCACTAAATTATATTGTGAGGAAGGGGACATGAGATACGTGGACGTCTGTTCCCTATACCCTTACGTGTTGAAACACAGACCATTTCCTGTGGGGCATCCCGAGATCATCACAGACGAGTTCCAGGACGTGAGAAGTTATTTCGGCCTCATTCACTGTCGGGTCTTACCACCCCGAGGCCTCTATCACCCCGTATTACCTTATCGGACGGGAGGCAAGTTATTATTTCCCTTATGTCGAACGTGTGCCGAACGACAGGACTCTACTTCTCAAGTTCGATGTCAACACACCGACCAGGAACGTAGTCTCACGGGTACCTAGGTGACGACCGAATTACATAAAGCCCTAGACATGGGATATACCTTAGAGCGAATCTACGAAGTGTGGCATTTTAAAGAAAACAGTCAAGAATTATTCAGATCCTACATCGATACCTTCCTCAAGATCAAACAGGAAGCCTCCGGATTTTTCCCCGACTGTAAGACCTCAGAACAAGAACAAGATTACATTCGAAAAGTCTTAGACAAAGAAGGTATCCTAATGGATAGGATCAGTATCGAGAAGAATCCAGTGAGAAGAACCATTGCTAAACTCTTTTAAAATTGTCTGTGGGGAAAATTTGCTCAACGCTTGTTATTACCCAAAACCAGATACTTGGATGAAGAAGAGGAATTACAGCAACTCTTACAAGATTCGACTCTCGACATCAAGGGCATGCAACTCTTAGTTAATAAAGAGAACCTCAATGAAGACAAGATGCTAGTGAATTATCAAGACAAGCAGGCCCTTCGTCGAAGAATGTCCCTTTGGAAACTTGGTTCTGGCTTGTTTTACCACCACTCATGCCCGCTTACACCTCTACGAGACTTTACAACCTTTAGGAAATCGGGGCCTTTATTTCGATACGGATAGTATCATTTACCAACATCGGGAAGGAGCTTTTAATCCTACCTTGGGCAATAGTTTAGGAGAATGGACCGACGAATTAGACGGGGATCACATCACCAAATTCATGTCGGCGGGCCCTAAAAAATATGGTTTCCGGACGGACACAACCTTCAAAATATATTTCATTCATTTTTTGATACCATGTTCTTGGCCATAGTATGCAATATTTTAAGTGTCAATTATAAACTGAAAGGAAAAAGAAACCCAGGGTAAACTTTTGAGGTGAATTAAATTTATTTTTCTTTTAATTTCTTTCAGTATTCCTATATAACTTTCAAAATAATCTTTTAAAAGGATATAACCAAAATCCCATTTTATTATGTCTAACAATTCATGAATTATTGAAGTTCATATAACACTACCCCACCCCACCCCCACCCCTTGCCCCCAAAGGTGAAAATCGAAAACTCTCATTATCTTCAATGTCTTTTCCGCACATCTGGCATGAGCCTTATTTCTTCTTTGGATGGAATTCATCAGAGTGTTTATCTTTCACATCCTGGCTATATTGGGCATGGGTAACCTCATCTTTCCTTATCTGAAAAGATTTCATATTTTACAAATGACAATAAACATGTAAAGCCAGCTATAAAAATGCACATACGTAATAAAGGACGACAATTTTCTGAGGGCATGCACAATTGAAAAAAAAACTGTTTTGGGTACAATTACAATTTTACGTTGACGTGTAATTAATATCAATTAATGTTCACCCTCCTCTAATTTATTATCGTATATACACGTAGTAAAGTTACCCCCCTCCCCCCAAGAAAAAATGACCTCTGACACAAACACACCCTCTCTGGGCCCATTCCTAGAAAATATGTACTCAGTACAATACAATGCCTCACTATAAAACAAATAGTTTACTGCCAGATGTGAGCTCCTGGGGGCAAAGTACACAGCATATAAATACTACATGAAGGAAATCATTTTTGCGGTGTTTATGACATTACAAATAGCTAAATATTTTCAATAAAAGGGGTGTGGAGATAACGCTCAATATTCAATCTCAATGTCCATAAAACAATACAAAACAAGAGCAGAGCAAACACGGACATCCGAAACATCAGAGGTGGGATCAGGTGCCATGGAGGAGTGAGCATCCCCTGCTGACCGGTCACTCCCGCCGTGTGCTCATTGTCATGATCGTGAAATAACGGAAAAATCTGTCGTTAATTCAGTGTTTAAATAATGGACTAACAATTGGTATGAAAAACGTCAGTCAGCATTTGACTCAATGATAAATTGTATTTGCTGACAAGGTCATTGTTTCGACCATAGATGCCTCAATTCAAAACAAATAGTTTACTGCAAAATGTGAGCTCCTGGGGGCAAAGTACACAGCATATAAATACTACTTGAAGGAAAACATTTTTGCTGTGTTTATGACCTTACAAAAAGCTAAATATTTTCAATAAAAGGGGTGTGGAGATAACGAACAGTATTCAATCTCAAAGTCCATAAAACATTACAAAACAAAGCAGAAATTATGAGAAAATGTTAAATGTTCAAAATGATACATGCGTGAAGCATTTATTAAGGAATGATCTGAATAAGGTGTCTTTAAATCGAAGAAATGAATTGTTGTTTATCACATTAAACAGTTAAACAAAGCACCCTGTACATTTACTTCCATGTGCATGCAACGCCAAAAGTGCGATGAACATCTATCAATTTTTTTCCCCAGTAACTCGAATTCATGAACCTGAAGTTGTGCTATTACAAAACTGGTGAATAATTTAAAAAATAAATATAACTTTCACAAAAGTCAATTGTTAAGAATTTTTTTAATGATATTTCAGACAATGATATTAAAGAGTAAAGAGAGGGGTATACACCCCGTGTACAACATGTTGCATACACCCCGGACACAGCATTAATTTTTCGTCAATATCTTTATAATACGAACTGTTTTAATTATAGACAATTTGTACAAACGTTTATATAGTAAACATGTATTTATCAATAATATAAAAGCGATGATAAAGCAAAGCTTTCTTCTAATATTTGATCATAAATACAGAGTAGCGTCAATCTTGCTCCGATCCTCGGAATTGCGTTGACGTGTTTGATAAAACTAGAAGGTTTCCAGTGGATTCATAGGTATCCATATACTCCTTAGATAATGCTTTCTTCCGTAGGCATATGCTTTCTGGCGAAAAATATCTGTAATTTGAGAAAATGGACAAAGAACCTACATTGACCCCCTTTCTCTCGCTTCGGAAGCATACACCCCGCGCCCAACATAGTATACACCCCGCATGTTGGGATATACTCGGTGTATATGGTATATAACATTTTTAAGCGTTGAACCCAAATCGATCATCGAACATATTTATTGAACAATATGTATACACATATGTACGTGGAGTATTATTCCGAAATATCCAGTCCTGTTTCATGGCAGAATGATTTCAGTATGCTGACACTTGCGTTGATAACCTTTGTTGTATTTAAAGAATTTTTCTCCTCAATAAAATTATCTAATTCATCTGAATTCAAATAAACGAATTGCAGACGATGTCTCAACTTTTTTACTTTCGCGGAACTGTTTACGTTTGCTTAGCAACTGCCTCTGTGAATTTCAAACCCGACGTAATCAATATGCAGAATGATTGCACGCGAGGGAACATAACTGTGTTCGGGAGGGCAACATAACTGTTTCCGGTGGAACATACATGTATCCTGCGTGATTCGGCAGTTTTTCAAGTCATATGGAAAAAAATGTTATATTTGTGATTTAATGAGAAACCTTCTTCAAAAGTATTATATAATAATATAACAATGTTACGATTTGAAAAAGGTAAAATTCTGCATTCTGCATTTGAAAAGGGGCAAAAAAGCAGAGTAATGAGGATTCATTCTTTGATTAAGTAGCATTGACAGATTTTTTGCGGGAAAGAGATGAGAACCCTTCAATATAATAGAGAGTATGACAGTGTTTTGCCATGGGAAACTCAAAATATGTGTCGGATGAAAAAGTAAAATAAGAAGGTGCACAATGACATTATGTAACAAGGATTAAGTTAATGTCTCATTAAATGTCATTCAGTGACATAAGAGAGGGATGGACTGAACACTACTAAGTCAGAAACGTACTGACATTCCCATTTTTTACTGACAAACTTAGAAAATTACTGACAATGTGCTGTCTTTACTGAAAAACTTAGACAATTACTGACCTTTTTACTGCCGGTACTGATAAACTTAGAAAAGTGCTGACAATCTTAGTCGGTGCTGATAAACTTAGACAATTACTGACCCGTTTACTGTCCCTGCTGAAAACTTAGACAAGTGCTGACATTTACTGATAATTACTGTCCCTATTGTTCTCGCTCTCGGTGAGGCTGCAGTGGTGTGAAATTGATTTTTTTTTTTAAACATAGATTATTATTTCATTTATTTATTTTTTCATATAATTTTTAACTATGTCCAGATGATATCTTTGGGAAAAAATGCTTCTTTGGTCTATTTATAGAAAATTGATTTGTAAAAAAGAGAAGGGATAAAAAATATTTCAAAACCTTCAAAAAGATAAGCAAAGAAAAAAATAAAAATCTTCCTTTAGTAGTTAGATACCAGATATGAAATTTTACAGAGGTCTTTTCCTTTTCATAATTAAACAATATTATTACATGACATGCATTTTATAAATATTTTCTTAATTAACGTGACTCCCTGACTTTCTTTAATATTAAATTAAAGAATTAAACTGTAAGTTTAGATGTACATGTGTATTTTATTCAATTTTGATTTAATTTACTCAAATTAGTTTGAATAATTTTAGTAAACTCATAGCGCGCGGTGAGGCCGTGGGTGCCCCGTTTTGAGGAAAGGCGTTTTTTAATGGTTTTCATATTATGTAAAATTTTAAATTATGTGGAGGCCGCCCATATTTTTTTTTGTGCAGTCAAACATACCCGAATCCAAGCATTTGCAAGAAGAAACCAAAATTAAAAGACGGACGGGAGATTTAAATTTTAAAAAATGACGTTTTATTTTATTCATTGGGCAGGGGGAGGGGGGGGGGGTGTGTGTGGGACAGTGGAGTGAGGAATTTTTTTGATTATCAATCAAATAAAGATTGTAGTTCATAGTATATTTCCTTAACTTTTTATCAGTATTATTTTTAACAGTATTATGGCAGTAAAAAAATCAGCCTGAGTTTAACTATATTTTAAACTTTGTCTGGGTCGATATTGATTTTTTGGAGAGAGAGGAGGGAGAGAGAGAGGGAGAGAGATGAATGGTAACTCAACACGGAAGATAGTGGGCACCTACAGTTAGCGAATAATCTTAATCTTATGAAAAGGAAAGATGTTAATGAAACCTGAATCAAATAAATAATGATTACGGGACGGGTATAAATTGATCAAATGGACAAAGACATTTGCATCATTCAAAAAACTTACACATTTTTATAAATCATACTTAAGTACCGGTATACTAGATATTTTTTTCATGTAACGTGTGAGCAGGGGGGGGGGGGGCTTATACATGTATGCTAGAGGGTTCGAAATAAATATTTGTGAGCACTGGTTCGACGGACTAATGACTTCCAATTTTCACTTCTTCGTAAAATATTTTACTTGACAAGTCCGCATTCTGCCTTATTATTATGTTAATATCACCGAGAAAAATTATCATGTTTGAATTTAATAACTTTTTAATATATTTTATACTAAATTCGGACGTTTATCTGTGAAATTCTTAATCTGTTTTAAATATGTGCTTATTTGTAATTAATTGTGTCTTATTTATCTCATTCCCTTTGAAATAGGATTAAGACATTCCAATTGACAATCTGTGTCTCTGTTGAAATAACCGTTGCTCGTTAGGTGTTAATGCCTCAGGATTTATTAATCCTTTACCAATAACTTTATTTGTATAATTACTTTATAACCTCTTTCATGTTTATTCTATCAAAGAAACACACCTGTCCATCATTTAACTCAACTAGTGTCAAAAGTCAATTATTGTATACTCTTAGTCTTACAAATATCTATGTCCATTTTAATCTCTTCAGTTTGGGGGCCCTACGCTCGACCGGCCACATCCAACTCGATCAAGTCTCGTACGATATTGTTGAAATTCATGTTTATTGTTATTCACCATCGTCTTTAATAACTTCGGAAACCTGGTTTACAAATTCTTGGACTTTATATTGAAAGACCATAAGGAATACGGCATCTTTATCCTTTTTACGGCCCACAGCGCCACAACTTTGTTATACTCGCCAACATTCCTTCTTCCCCGTTTATGCTCTAGAACGGATTTAACCCAGGAATTACCTTCACAACTTATAACCAAAATCTCTAACTGGTTATATTAACATCATATCACCCTACGCCTACCTATTTTAATGAAATGAAATTTAATTTCGGCACAAACAATTAAATTAATTCCAATTCACCGATAGCTACAGGGGAATAATGGAAGGTACGAAACATGTAATATTTTTGTTAAAATTGATTCATGATTAAAAAATACTTAAAGATTAAGTTTAAAAACTAAATAGTGATCTAACCCCGGCAATGTGAATAAATGGAGCACTTGTCAAGGATTTAAGTAACTTAAAGTGTCAATACTGTTTGTATCTTTAAGAGAGAGTGAAAGAGGGAGGGAGAGAGAGAGAAGAAAAATATTTGAGAGTGGTGCTACTGCTAATATTAGTCATACCGTTGACCTAGTAAATATAAATATTTTCCGTAAGATTGCTATAATTGCTATTACATGAATTTTTATTACTAGTCTGATAATTATTCATTAGTCTCGGACTTACAGACATTGGGTACTTATGAACCCTGTGTAAGCGACCAACCAACCATTCATTTAGAAATAATGTTTTAAGAGACAAAATTAACAAGGCATAGTAAAGTTTATATATGGAACACGGTACTGTTCAATAGGGGAACTCCTGTATGAGCAAATGAAAGCGGAAATCGTAAACAGGGGGGGATTAAATAAATATTTTTTTTTTTAAATACCGACGTAAGATAGAATTAACGATTAATGAAAAAGAAGATTGATGTAAAAATCAACCGGGGGAAAGGCACAAATTGATTAAAGATTTAAGCAAAAATAAATATATGAGAAGGGGTACATTACATCCAAACTTTTGTAAAAATTACTGGTTCCTAATATTTTTTGTTAAGTCGTGTTAGTGTGTGTGTGAGACAGTTGAGTGGGGAATTTGTTTGATTATCAATCAAATAAAAATAGTTCATAGTATATTTCCTTAACTTTTTCTCAGTAATTAAGAATGATTAAAAATAAAACACAATTTATATGGAGCAGTATTACTACAGTAAAAAAAAATTAGCCGGAGTTTAACTATACATGTATTTTAAACTTTGCCTGGGTCGATACATTGATTTTTTGGAGAGAGAGAGAGAGATGAATGGTACGTAACTCGTCACGGAAGATAGTGGGAACCTACAGTTAGCGAATAATCTTAATCTTTTGAAAACAATAAAACCTGAATCAAATAAATAATGATTACGGGACGGGTAAAAATTGATCAAATGGACAAAGAAATTTGCATCATTCGAAAAACTTACACATTTTTAAAATTATAGTCAAGTACCGGTACTAGATTTCTTTTTTCATGTAACGTGTGTGCATAGGGGGGGGGGGGCTTATACATGTATGCTAGAGGGTTCGAAATAAATATTTGTGAGCACTGGTTCGACGGACTAATGACTTCCAATTTTCACTTCTTCGTAAAATATTTTACTTGACAAGTCCGCATTCTGCCTTATTATTATGTTAATATCACCGAGAAAAATTATCATGTTTGAATTTAATAACTTTTTAATATATTTTATACTAAATTCGGACGTTTATCTGTGAAATTCTTAATCTGTTTTAAATATGTGCTTATTTGTAATTAATTGTGTCTTATTTATCTCATTCCCTTTGAAATAGGATTAAGACATTCCAATTGACAATCTGTGTCTCTGTTGAAATAACCGTTGCTCGTTAGGTGTTAATGCCTCAGGATTTATTAATCCTTTACCTATAACTTTATTTGTATAATTACTTTATAACCTCTTTCATGTTTATTCTATCAAAGAAACACACCTGTCCATCATTTAACTCAACTAGTGTCAAAAGTCAATTATTGTATACTCTTAGTCTTACAAATATCTATGTCCATTTTAATCTCTTCAGTTTGGGTGATAATTATTCATTAGTCTCGGACTTACAGACATTGGGTACTTATGAACCCTGTGTAAGCGACCAACCAACCATTCATTTAGAAATAATGTTTTAAGAGACAAAATTAACAAGGCATAGTAAAGTTTATATATGGAACACGGTACTGTTCAATAGGGGAACTCCTGTATGAGCAAATGAAAGCGGAAATCGTAAACAGGGGTATATAATTATATGACTTTTACAGATGTCCGAGAACATTAGGAAACTGAATTACCTAATAAAAATCAGTAATCATCAATATTTAGAAGATTTACTTTTCTAAGAAGAGACATCTGTCCTGTTTGTGAAACGAAAACTGATACAACTTTCCGATCGTGAAAAGGGAGGGGGGGGGGGGCTCAACATTAAAGTCAGATATCTGTCTGCAAAGAAATAAATAGATGAAAACTAACTTGATGATTAATTAATTTTAATTCTTTAATTGAACAGGGTAGGATATATTCAACACATAAATTTAAACTTGATTTACTCATAGTTATTATTTTACAGATATCAATAATATTTAGATTTAAAAAATGATAACTGCCTGGGATTTTTTTTCATCAAAAATTAAAATAAATTAAATTAAATGCAAAGTATAACACACAGTCATTTTCACACCACTGCAGCCTCGCCGAGAGCGAGAACAATAGGACAGTAATTATCAGTAAATATCAGCACTTGTCTAAGTTTTTCAGCAGGGACAGTAAACGGGTCAGTAATTGTCTAAGTTTATCAGCACCGACTAAGATTGTCAGCACTTTTCTAAGTTTATCAGTACCGGCAGTAAAAAGGTCAGTAATTGTCTAAGTTTTTCAGTAAAGACAGCACATTGTCAGTAATTTTCTAAGTTTGTCAGTAAAAAATGGGAATGTCAGTACGTTTCTGACTTAGTAGTGGAAGGACGGATGTTTAGACGGGCGGACGGATCGACGTTCAGACAGACGATCACGATCACTATCTCCGACTTTTCAAGCAGGGGGCATTTAGTGATCGCGGAGGTATAATAACATCTCTTTGTATAACACTTTTAGTATTCTTTTCATACACATAGATAATGGATATTACAACAAATAAATATTCAAATGGACTTTCAAAATACCCTTTAAGGACGTTCGATCCTGAGATTTTGAGCGTATTTTGGACAGGTCCTTTATTTATAAAATTCTGCATCATTTTTAAGTTCTAACATTAAATATGAATTCTACAGTGCAAATTTAACTATATGCAATGAAAAAACCGCGATTAAATTCCCTTCAAGTAGAATTAAGCTAGGGACTATATTTTGTGGCGCAAGGTTTTTTAGACGAAAATGATCATAGTTATATCTGAAAATTTACATCATATATCCCAACTTTTGATGTTCTTTTGATATTCAAGATAAATTTGACATATTTGCTTAAAATCAGAAAAAATTTAAGACTTTAAAATAATTTTCTTGCTTATTTAATTTTCAATGTCAGAAAAATCACATTTTATTAGAGCAGAAAGGTCAAATAATTGATTATGCGAAGCAATTTCAAACTTTTTCTTAGTCATAATTTTTAAGTGTCTTTTTTTAACAAACTTAGAGTTCATTTTGTTTCATGCTTTAATTGGATAAAAATATTAGAGGGAAAACGTCAAAAATGTAATTTATGATTAAGACACAAATTTCAGTACAGAAAGGTCATATTAAATGTATTGTAGCGCCAAAAGAACGGTATTGACCCCCATTTTTTTTATTTGAATTTTAATTAAGCTATGTATGCAGAAACAAAAAATATACTTGACAAAAAAGACTTTAAATATCAGGATCGAACGTCGTTAAAAATTCTGATATTAAGCCATCTTAACCTGGCGATTTATTAGCAACTATATTGTTAAGTGTTATTGAAGCTTCCTTTGATGTTATTTTGCCGTCTGACTGCAAGGACTCTTTATGTGAAAGTTTGACAATATTTGGAATGTTTTCTTCATCGTTAAGTTCGATATAATTTATGGAATTATTATATATTAAATGGTGTCTGTATCTTTACATAAGTATTCCTATTATATTTAAGCTTCATTCAGTATACCGCCCTGCTTATGAATAATGATACCTTTTCTGTTTCTACCTTTGGAATGAACTTGCTTGTTCAAATTCTATTCTCTAAATTCAAAATTAGCGTGAAGATTATCTTCTTCTTCTGAGATTTTTAAAATGTTTAATTACTGTTCATTAATTATTTCTACCTTTAAAAATAAGAATTCATGGGATTTAAAGTTTGTGGTTGCAAATTAAAGCTTTTATGTACAGTTTAATGATCTTTATTGTAGATGAAGATTGTTTATACACAAATGACAGTGAATATGCCTCTTTCTGCAAGAAGCAGTTATATTCCCCAGGTCAGGTACGTATATTCATTTATGGCATCATTCATTTAAAAAAACTAAGTTCCGCGCGGTGTCTGTACAATTTTTTAAATGGTAGATTTTTAGGAAATCAGTATTCACAGGCACTTGTTTTGGTAATAAATTTTTAACCCATAAGATAACTCTATATTACCAGATTCAGGATTCTCAACTACTGATGCCATATTTGTTTACAAACAATGATTACCAGACAATTAATGTGGAAGACTATACTGTTGTTTAATAGACTATAAAAAAGCATTTGATTTTATATACTGAAAGGAAAAAGAAACGTAGGGTAATCTTTTGAGATGATTTAATTTTTTCCCTTTTTTTCAGTATTCTTATCTAACTTTTCAAACCATTTTTAGCTCACCTGACCCGAAGGCTCAAGTGAGCTTTTCTGATCACATTTTGTCCGGTGTAACGACGAAAATTAAGTGAACCCCGTAGAATATTGACCGGGGGGTCATTTTTCTACCAAACTTGCCACAAAGTATTCTTGGTTGAAGGAATTGAAAATTGTTCAAATGAAGGGCCATGCCCTCAGAGATAATTTGGAATTTGTGAAAATTTGGTGGCATGTTTTAAAAATATCTTCTTCTCAAGAACCACTGTGCCAGGAAAGATGAGCCTTACGGGGAAAGATCCTCAGGTAGTGTAGATTCAAGTTTGTCCAAAAAATGACCACCGAGGATAGGGCGGGCCCGAAAAGGCCGATCAGTATTACATAGAAATATATAGGAAAATTCTTTAAAAATATTCTTCTCAAGAATAGCAAAGCCATGACTGATCATATTTATATGGAAGCATCCTCAGGTAGTGTAGATTCAAGTTTTTTTTTTCAAATCATGACCCCCGGGGGTAGGGTGGGGCCAAAATGGCCGATCAAAGTTTTACATAGAAATATATATAGGAAAATTCAAGGTCCTCTATGACAACGGGTAACACCTACTATAGGGTAAATTTACAACAAACTGCTCAGTTACTCGTTGTTGCCTTTGTTCTCACTTAGGCATTAAAAAACCCCAACCCCATGGAACTTACGTAAACTGTACCAAGATTACAAAAATAAATCGTATATCGTCTGTAAATATTGAAAAACAATGTGTACCAAGATATCAAAAAAAAAATCATATATCGTCTGTAAGTATTGAAAAAACAATGTGTGTACCTCGGTGCATCAAATGATAAAAGAAGATTTGCCGACAAACTCGTGGTCATCAATTTTCACGTGTTTTTGGCTTTTGAGCGCTTTCCCTAGGTGACGTCATACATTTTAGGGTTGGGTAATTCTGAACACTGGTATTCGTGCATAGCAGCTAACATTCTCATCTGACCAATTTTTGGTCATGCGGTCAATAAACATTGACACCTATATACGATATATATTCGCATCGTATAGAAAGGAGCAGCCTTGGGGATAAGTTAACAAAACAGGGCATTGAAGGAAAAGGAAAATTATTTAAAACAATAAAAACACTATATACCATTGTTAAGTCATGTATTAAGTCAAATGGTGTGTTGTCTAATTTTTTTGAAAATAGAATTGAACTACTACACGGTGAGATCTTATCACCAATATTGTTATGTATTGTTAATTCTCTCTTGTTTTCAGTTTCTTTTATACTACATGTATCACCAATTGCATTGACGTTGGCAAAATTTCTTTTACTCTACCTTAGAACTGTTCTGTTTTATGAATATCTTAACATATGACCGTCAGGTTGACAGGGTGTGTACTTCATATCCTTGATCCTTCAAATTACAGTATTTTTTTTGTATTATGCCTCCATTAATTTGATTTCTACCAATCCTGTTTGTTTTAAGAAATCAAAAAAGGAAAACAATATGAAGCATTGTTGTATTTTGTACATGTAAGCAATTTCCTGACTTATGCCTTTGATTGATTCTTTTTATTTGTTTAAGTCGGCACATCGAGACCTTTTTCTGTGTGGGATGTAAAAATCATCAAGACTGCACGGTTGTAGAGCTTTTAGAAGAGTATAACCCCAGGAGAGGAATCACTCCAATGCTTTTTGGTGTTTGTTCAAAGAAACACAGAGCATCTAGAGTTCTCAGTGAAACTGAGAAAAAGAAGTGGTTTGAGATTTTGGGGATAAATAGATAAATACAGTGAACATATAAGTAAGTAAGTAAATGGTTTATTATAGCCACATGTGTTATGTACAATTACATTAGAAAATATACAAATAAATGATTTAACATCGGGGCCATCGGGCCTATAAGTCATTTTTAACAATGTAACATTAAATAAGAATAGAGTGAAATTAAATACGCATTGCATTTTTATATACACAATATAGAAGACTGTCTGTAAGTATATGTTGAGTATAAGAACTTTTCGGCTTGAATTTGGAAATTCACTAAGATTTCTAAATCTAAGATATTGGGAAATGTTGATGTTGGTTTTAATCCAATATTAGTTTACAAAAAATCAATGAAGCAAATAGTGACATTCATCCTTTACATTATTTGAAGAACATAAATTACAGAGTCTATCAGATAAAGCTTACCCCTTATACTGTCTTGTTTCAATTCTTATAGATTGCACACTTTGGAATGTCTATATAATTTCAATCGTGAAGTTCTTTAAACTTTGGCGGATTGGATCCAGGATAAGTATCTTCAATTCACGGATAAAATTTTATGATTGTTTTTATTCTAATGAAGCTGTGCAAATCTGATTGGTTTTTAATTAATAAACTCAGAAAATGTAAACCAAGAACACTACTCTATTCTGTGGGAAGGGTTGAGTACTATTATCTCAATCATGGTAATTTTAATAGTAATTTAAATCAAAATATACACTTGTATATGCTGTATATGTAACTTTGAAAATATCAAAAAGCTATATACATGTATATATAAATTCATTTAAAAGGAGGGTCATTACACCCAAAGTATATTATAACCTCCATTTGGATAGATGTCAATTATCCAAATGGAGGTTATGATATCATAAATATTTTTAGTGATATTTAGTTTTAAACTATTTTATTTCAAGTTTTAATAAATTGCAGAATTTTCAGATTCAAGTTATGGTTATCTTTTTAGACATTCAGAAAAAAATGATAATACTTCATAATATTTAAAATTATTTTTATCAGGAAAAATAGTTTCCTCATCAAAACAATTCATGTCATTTTCTTCTTAATCTTAGCAAGAATAATTTGGAAATTGAGTTCTAGAGAGGTAAGGAAAGTATTTCAATGAATACTATGTGACAAATGGTTTAAAGAATGTTTTGTCGAAACGAAAATTCAATTTAAAAATATTTGGTATAAAATGTCCACCTGCAAGAGATATCTTTCCTTAATACCCAAGACTTGAAACACAAAGGAAAATTTGAACATTACATGTAAAAATCAGAATAAAGCTTTTACATATAAAGTATACATTTATAACAGTGAAGACAAAGTATAAAAATCAAGACGAGTACAGTAAAAAGTGCAAGTAAATTATGTTTTATTTCTCTACAAGGTTGTGGATTTCAATTCAAATTTCCTCCATACATTATGTTGTCATTAAAAGAGCTCGCCATTTTCGTTATGGCAGTGAACATTACTTGTTTAGCCATGATTATTTGTTTTTGTTCTCTTTGATTTCTATTTAAAAACATTCCTTCTTTTATGCATTATTTAAACTGTGTTACTGGAACCACTGTTTAAGTGTTTACAACATTGCATGTTTGATCCGTTTTTAAAGCGTTTTAAAGATTTAGGTCTATTACAAGGGAACCTGTACAATTTGTCCTCAGAGGAAAATGGACGAAACAATAGATGCTTCTTTTTTGTGTAGTACGTCAAGTGATGTAGTGAGCCACCTTAAGAAATGTAAATACGAGAGTTGTTCGAAAAGTTCGTGGACTTATGACAAATCTTTTTTATTTACCGTCATATGCTATCAATATTTGGTAGAAATATTTTAACAATAAATCCAAATGATTTGTATTAAATATTTTAGAATTATCATGATTTATTTCAAACCTATACAGAATTTAAAAACTTTAAAAATCGGATCGCGGAGCAGGTCAAAATTAAGTGATTCAAAAACAACACACGAAATAAATATGACAATGTATGTAGTAAAATAGAGCACAAACTGAAAAAAAAAATCCTAGACTTTTAAATTGAGAACTGTTAAATTGATTCATATTTCAAATTATGGCTTTATATTTTGATTCGTTGAAAAGAAATCAATTTGGGAAGTTAAAGCCATATATGGTGTAACTGATCAAAAAATATAGTTTTGTAAAATACAAAATTAAGTAAAGAAATGTAGTTAATACATTGAAATTAAAACTTTTCATACAATTTTGAACACGGAGAACACCTCGTTTCATCTAATAATACGATTTTATCATCTCTGTAATGTGTTATTTAAATCTTTTGTATTTTCTTCTGAGTCGGAGAAAATTCTGAGAATCCAAATTAAATTGTGATATCTTTATAACGCAATTGACTTAGATTTTGTAATTTACGGAAAAGTTCTATCTTTATATAAAGTAATCATACAAATAATAAGTTCTTATAATTTTAGTCTAATAATTTTCATAGTACATACGCCATATATGGCTCTAAGTAGTCCTCATTGAAAGCGACAAAAATGATGACGTTGTGGAACGTCACAAAGCAGCAGATAACGATGTAATTTTGTGTTATACTCGGGGAAAATCCTGAATAAACTTTTAAAATGTTAAAGGAATAAAAAATCAGGTCACAATTAAGCCGCTTATGTCTTTATAAATGGAACAGGCGGTATTTCAGTGACAGAGACTCTGTATCGGACGAGGACAATCTGTGAAGAAACGGTTTATCCGATAAAATATGATCACAAACTTTTTAAAAAAAATGGAACGTCATGGAAAGACATTGGCGCTTCCGAGTTCTGATCTTGTGAAAGTACAGCTATGTGGCAGAAAAATTAAATAATTGACAAAGGAAATTATACAACGAGAACAATTGCTAGAAAAATGAATTTCAAGTGCTAGAAAAAGGTTTCTAATTAGTGATTATTGAACTAAACTGTTAAAATGAATAGGGACAGTATATTTAAGAAATTCTTGACGCTATGTTTTTGACGTTACATTGTCGTTAAGTATTCTCCGCGGGTTCAATACATCCTGATTTTAAAATGAAGTAAATTGATTTCTAATGAATCGAATGGAATGAAACTTCATACATAAAAAAAAACAAATATTTTACACAGGATTTTGAGCTTATTTTAAATTTCTTGAAAGTAGTCTAACGAAGATTGACATCGTCCACTAACTTTTCGAACAACCCTCGTACATAACAAATCATTATATATCGAGATTTTATGTTATATGCTGTAATCTCAATAAGGGCAAGATAGGGTAAGACCCCTTTTTGGCCCCTGATTTTGGGTGTCTTTCAGAATGATGCAACAGTTTAGCCATAAAAACATGTTGTCACCCCTGCCAAAAATTAGTATCGTTTCTTAGTTTTGAAATTCAGAGAGGTCAGAAAATAGGTCAATTTTCGAATTTCTCATTTTATTCAAACTTTCTTCAATTTCACGGAGCCCCGTGGGGATCCGGGTTAGAATAGGTCCTCAGTACCCCCTTGCTTGTCGTAAAAGGCGACTAAATGTGGCGGTCCTTCGGATGAGACCGTGTAAACCGAGGCCCCGTGTCACAGCAGGTGTGGCACGATAAAGATCCCTCCCTGCTCAAAGGCCGTAGGTGCCGAGCATAGGCCTAATTTTGCAGCCCTTCACCGGCAATGGTGACGTCTCCATACATGTATCAGTGAAATATTCTGTAGAGGGACGTTAAACAATATACAATCAATCAATCAATCAATTTCACGGCACATTTTGTTTAGGGAAACATAGAGCACTAGCTTGCCTATCCACAAAATTTATATATTTTGTAAACAAGCATCGGATGGTATTTATGTGTAAAAATCTCAGATAGGCAAGCGTGTGCTTTATGTTTTCCGAAGTGTAAACATCCTCAAATAAGATGAAATTCTACCAGAATTGAGAAAAATCGTGAAAATGTCCTACTCATGCCCCCTCTAGTTGCTTCCTTATAAGCTTTGAATCCAAATCGGTATTGGTTTTAAAGCAAGCATCATTTTTGTAGTTCTTAACTACAAATTATCACAATTTTACCGAAGTTCTGATTTTTACATCAAAAGAGGGGCCATATTTCGCCGTTATCCCACCTTGTCCCTTATCAACAATTGTATTATCAATCAAACTATTATAGTTGTAAATGTTATTCTTTATGTTATTCAATTAAACTACATGTTTTGTTCTACCAATAAATAATTTTTTTCCCAATCCACAATGCTAGTTTTAATTTGGATAGATAATTGTGACATCTGTTATCATTTTACATGTAATTATTTTGCTTCTATTTATTACAATTATATTACTTTATGTATTCATTTATTTGTTATTTCCAAAATGATTTCATTGATTTATATATTTGTGATTGTCTTAATTTTTATAAACAAGAATATCTCTTGTAAAGAAATCAAATGTAAGCCCTGGTGCCAAAGAGGAGTAAGTACCCCCTGTGGACATGTTCCTCCTGCGTGTACTTCTTGTTCGGATCAAGCAAACGATAAAATCCATCGATAATTTAAACAATTTGTGTGGGAAAACTTTAATCAGCGTTCGCCTTGAAACAAAAAAAAAATAACAAGAAAAGATGGCTACATAAAAAATCATTTACAATGGTACCTAAAAGTTGTGGCGGTTGGCGAAACGTACAATGTAAGAAAGACAAAAAAGATGACTTTTCTAAACTTAGTTGTCTAGTAACACTGCTTTCGAAAAATATAGGGGCGCAACATTTAATAACACATGTTTTGACACAATCGTGAATAAAATAGGCATTTGGAATGGTGGTACTTTTAGCCAATTCCTTTTTGGCCAGTATACCCAGGTGACTACAATGTCTGTTTTGGAATGCTTTTTACATAGGGAGCATGATCAAATGAAGTCATTTGGCACTTCCATATCATGCTAAAAAATGATCTTTTTTAATTCTGGAATGGTCGGTTCGTAAGTTAGTGGGAAAAGAACATTGTATCACATTTTTGACATCATTAATGCAGGAAAGATTCATTAATAGGTTTTTTTTTTGTTGAACGTCTTTCTGTAGAATTTTTCACTCATAAGTAGACGCCATCACTGGCCAGTGAAGAGCTGCACATTTTGTCCTTTCTATGAACTCACGGCCACTGAGCAGTGAGGGGTCTTTTTTCGTGTCAGCATCCACTGCGACGCGGGACCTCGGTTTATACAATTCTGCATATCCCATCGCAGTCTGCCGGATATGCGACGTTATCGCAGATGCAGTTATTAGTTAATCTTTTATTGCAAAATTGCAACTCTTGGTGTTTTAGTAGTTATTGTCCTTTTACATCATGATGAAGCGAGACTGAGACGTTGCAAGACAATAAGAAACAGAAATCGATTTTTTAACCATAAGTAGGCGGTATCGTTCTAATTTTTTTGTTTGATGAAAAACGGTAATGTGTTACCGGTACTTTCTCGGGATTTGCGATGATTCTTAGTGGATGACTAAAAATATAATGCCGAAGCTCAATAATTTCCATTCACAAAGCCGAGGAAAGTAGCACATGCTGAATCGCCTTAGTTCAATACTTTAGTTTAGAACAGGAAAATATATATAAAAAAAAAAAAAATAAATAAACATAAATCGAGGAAAATATTAATACCTTAATTGCTTAATTGCTTAAATTACGTTAATTTAAAAAAAACTTTCACGTGTAGAGATTATTGTAGGCCACAAAACATGCCACCACGGAAATACCGAAAAGTCAAATAGTCCGTATGCCAAGCCATCACCAGCTACTGCCACATCATCAGCACCGCCCTAATCCACTGGCACACTCACAACACACAGCCATACTCTTATAGATGTTATGACGTCATCACCAGCATCAGTGCCCCCAATGGAAGCAAACAGGATCACAGAGCAGCCTGATCAAGATACGGCAGGTACAACTACTTGTGTGGGATTTGGAATTAATAGTCACATTGATAATGATGATCTTTTGACCCCAATGCAGTAGACAACATATCATTTAGTTAGTTTAAGTCAATACGTAGACTTGGCCTAGCTTTTAAAAGCTCAATCGTCAGAAATGCCCACTAATACGTTTCAAATCACAAATATATTTAAAGACAAAAAACAACAAAATTACAACAATACAAAAGTGGACAGATGCATTCCTGATATTTAGCAGCATTTATCTTTCAGTTCATAAAGACAAAACCCAACACTTGCTCAAATTCATGTATGACGTCCGAATCGGGGCAGACAGAGGGGGCTACGTTATGAAATACGATCAGCAGTTTAGACTCAAGCTTAGCCTTAATACCTCAACTTCTTGGGGGGACATCGACATTGAATTGTGGCTGATGTACATGTCTGAGGGGTCTAATATCTCACAAACTGTTTAGTAAATGTGTTATCGTACGAACTATCTAGTGTATGTGTAACCTTTTTATCTACGACTGAATTTGCACCTTGTAGTTTTAGCGCCATATTGAATAAACGTGTTTGTGTGAACTCGGTGTTGTAATTGGCAATTAGCGAACCTAGCCATCCAAACATGGTGTCAGAAGTGTTCCTAGTGTAGAAAAATGCCGAAGTTCAATCCACCTGAGTGTTTCGCCTTTACCAGGCCAAATGAATGGCCGGAATGGAAAGAACGATTCACGAGGTTTCAGATCGCCACGAAGCTGACTGACGAGGATGAACAAATACAGATAAGTTCATTGATATACGCCATGGGACCAGAGGCAGAAGGAATATTCAAGTCTTTCGCACTCGCTAATGGTGACGAGAAGAAATTTAAGAAGGTACTTGAAAGTTTCGACAAGTATTTCGTTCCAAAGAAAAACGTGATTCATGAGCGCGCCAAATTCCACATCCGGAGCTAGCGCCAGGGAGAGTCAGTTGAGGAATTCGTCAGAAATTTACACGAACTGGCTGCACACTGTGATTTTAGAAATAAGAGCGACCAAATCCGAGACAGGTTAGTCGTGGGCATTATCGACAAAGAACTTAGCGAGAAACTACAGCTTGAATCTGAACTAACACTCACAAAAGCTGTCGAGATGGCACGTAATTCAGAGTTAGTGAAACATCATATTAAAGACTTACAATCTAAGAACTTAGATGCAATGAGATTTAGGCAGCAAAATGGACAACAACCTAAACACAATTACAGCAGACAGCCTAAAGCTAAGGAAAGAGTTTACAATAACTGTGACAAGTGTAATATGAAGCACAATCCTGGAAACTGTCCGGCATCAGGGAAGAAATGTCTAAAGTGCGGGAAAAAGGGACACTTTAAGATAGTTTGTCGAAGTAAACCCAAACACTTAGAGGAAGTTCAAGGTGCATGTTCATCACCTGATTCATTCTACATGGGTTCTATTGACCTAAGCGAGTCGGACAATACAGACGCATGGACAGTAAAGCTGAAGGTGTGTCAGAAGTACATTACATTCAAGATCGACACTGGTGCTGACACATCCGTGATAACCGAAGCGACGTACAATTCATTGCCAGTAAAGCCCAAACTACAGGCTTCGACAAATTAGCTGTACAGCCCAGGAGGATCAGTGGAGTGTAAAGGGATGTTTGTTGCTAAGACTTTTCACAATAACAATGAGTTTCATTTTCGAGTGTACGTGCTTAAGAACTCTAACAGTGGTTCTAATTTGCTCAGTCGAAGTGTTGCACACCGTATGGGACTCGTTATGAAAATTGAGGAAATTCGGGATGTGTTTGGTACACATGGATGCGTCAAAGGCTCACCCGTCAAGATAACGCTTGAGCCCGGAGCCACACCATATTGCGTCACAACAGCTCGCAGGATTCCGTTTCCATTGATGCCCAAGGTCAAGGCCGAAATAAACCGCATGGAGAACGCTGGAATCATTGCGAAAGTCACAGAACCGACGGATTGGTGTGCACCCATCGTGACAGCATTCAAGAAAAAACGGGGATGTTCGCTTGTGTGTGGACCTTAAGAAACTAAACCAGGCAGTCAAACGTGAACATTATATGTTACCCAACTTGGACGAGTGACTCAGTATGGATATGGGACACCCCCCA
Organism: Saccostrea glomerata; assembly: GCA_003671525.1. Taxonomy (NCBI): domain Eukaryota; kingdom Metazoa; phylum Mollusca; class Bivalvia; order Ostreida; family Ostreidae; genus Saccostrea; species Saccostrea glomerata. Next base: position 705,493 of record PRKT01000200.1, read on the forward strand.
GGAAGAGGCCTTCCTTGAAGGATATGCTAACAGAAACACCTGCATTAGCCTTCTACAATTCTTCAAAGCCAGTCGTGATTAGTGCAGATGCCAGCAGTTATGGCCTAGGAGCCGCTATATTTCAGCAGTTTGATGGTCAACTTAAACCTATCGCGTTTGCGTCAAGGACAATGTCACATGCCGAAACCAAATATGCACGGATCGAGAAGGAGTGTTTAGCATCGGTATGGGCCTGTGAGAAGTTCGAGCGCTACATCATCGGACTCGATTCATTCAAGCTCATCACGGATCACAAACCTCTCGTTCCGCTCATTAACACTCAAGCTCTAGATAAGACACCTGTGAGATGTCAGAGACTTTTGATGCGTTTACGCAGATTTAATCCTATAGCAGAACATGTGCCAGGGAAAAATCTCGTGGTTCCCGACACTCTTTCAAGGAGTCCGCTAACTGGAAACGCTGAGGATACAGAAGAGGAAGTCAATCTCTATGTTGACTGTGTTATACAGAATCTTCCGATATCGGACCAATTACGAATTACGGATTCGCGCATAAAACCACTAGTCCTCACTACCCGCAAGCAAACGGTGAGGCGGAGAGCGCTGTTAAGACTGCAAAGACTATACTACAGCAGGATGACATCTTGGTTGCGCTTATGGCGTACCATTCAACACTCATCTCAACCACAGGAGTCAGTCCAGCCGAACTCATCATGGGACGTAGGATTCGAACCGTTGTTCCAGTCAAACCGTCTTTACTAGCACCAAAGTGGCCGGACTTGGACCAAGTGAGAAGACAGGACGCACGAACGAAGGAAACTTCGAAATATCATCATGACAATCGATTTGGGGTTAGGAAACTCCACCCGCTTGGACACGGAGACCAAGTTCGCATCAAGACCGACAAAGAGAAACAGTGGACAGATAGTGGCACAATCACTAGTGTAAATTATAAACTCGATCAAACCTAGTGGAATCCGATCATGGAATATTGAGGAGAAATCGGAGGCACTTGCAGCATACTGGATACGTGAACACCGAATTGCCACATACCATAAATGTGCCGTAACCGTTAACCGACAGTAAACCAAGTGTTTCGTCTTACGTTGAGCCACCCTCTGAGCCGCCTAGCCAGGAAGTTACATCTCCTTCCGTGAAGTCCAAAACCGTAACTCGTTCAGGATGCGTCGTTCACAAACCCATAAGATTCAAAGACTACGAATGAACATTTGTGAACTCTTTGTGTTATAATGATCTGATTTATATGTAACAAGTAATGCATGCAAGATGAGTTTTATTTGTAGCTTATGTTTTATTCTAGTCATTTTCTGTGAAATCCTAGTCATAAACTTTAAGAGGGGAGATGTTTAGTAAATGTGTTATCGTACGAACTATCTAGTGTATGTGTAACCTTTTTATGTACGACTGAATTTGTACCTTGTAGTTTTAGCGCCATATTGAATAAACGTGTTTGTGTGAACTCGGTGTTGTAATTGGCAATTAGCGAACCTAGCCATCCAAACACAAACACAGGCCAGCACACCCTCACCTGCAGTGCATTTCGTCTGCTAAGCGTAAGGAAAGAAGACTTTCACTAGGGTTTTATTTTCAGGGTAACTGCTTTGTAGATAAGTGCCTCCCGTTTGGTTGTTCAATCTCATGTAGCATTTTCGAGAAATTTCCTTCTTGGAATGGGCAGTTATGGTTATGACAGGGGTCTACACAATACATCTTTACCTTGACGATTTTATCTTCATAGGGGTCAGCAACTAAAATCAGTGTTTTCAATTCTTGAAAACCTTGATGGAATTATACGAAGAATTAGGTATCCCTCTTAATAATGATAATGCAGAAGGCCTTTGTATGTCTTTACTTATCTCGGATTGGTCATCGACACTGTCCCGCAAACAATTAAAATCATTTAATTAAAAAATTGAAGTATTGCTCAAAGACATCATGAATAGGGAAAAAATCACACTAAAGCAAATGCAGTCAATGTTATGTAAATTAAAGTTTGTCAGCAAAGCAATAAGAGGAAGTAGGGCATTCAATAGGCGATTTTGTAATGTAGTGATGGGGATCAAAAATCCCTACCACTAAATTTGCGTTACATCTGCCATTAACAAGACCTTAAAGTTTGGCTTAGATTTCCTGTAGATTTCAATGGGTCAACATACCTTCAACAAAATCGATCATAAATGGAACTCGAATTCCAGCGTACTCTTGTATACACAGATAGTGCGTAAAACGCAGATCTTGGCTGTGGGGCAATATTTAGGGGAAAATGGGCATTTCTTAAATGGCCCCCAGGTTGGAAAAATATGAGCATTATGTCAGACATAAGATTCTTGGAACTAGTACCAATAGTTTTGTCAATAATATGCTGGAAACCCCAGTTGCGGAACAAAAAAATCATGCTCCATATAGACATCATGGCATTATAGTTAGTGTATAAATATCCAATCAGGTCAGATAGAGTAATGTCACTTCTTCGCCCCATGATATTGGTTCTGATGGAAAATAACATATCATTTAAAGCACAACACATTGAGGGTAAAAACAATAAATATGTAGATGCTCTTTCTCGTATACAGTGGCCTTGTTTTTATCAAGAAAAGCCGGACACCAAAGTCGACCCAGTATAAATACCACCTGAATTCCTCAGATTTTGGACATTGAAGTAGATCATATCTTAAAGTCTCCTCTGGCATCTAATACAAGTCACGCCTATGTTGTAGGGCAAAAAGCATTCGAAACATTCTGTAACAGTCAAGGAGTAACTCAAGTCTGGACACTAGACTTGCAGCATATTATCAGGTTTTTAGGTTATTTGTCAGTTAAAGGGTACTCATCCTCCACATCTCGCAATTACATATCGGCAATTAGTTTCAAATGTAAAACCCAGTTTTTGTCGACCCACCCAAAGCATACATAGTCCCTAGAATGCTAGAAGGTTTTAGGAGAACACAGCCCACTTCAGATTGGAGAATTCTCATTGACAAAGGTTAACACAACAGCCTCCTTTTTGGAAATTACTATAATAAATATTTCTCAAAACATGTTGGAAATTACTGTTTGTTCTTCAAAAACCGATCAATATGCAAAGGGCTGTACTCGGACAATACTAGCAAGGGTGTTTCCTGTCCACTTAAAGAATGAAGAAATTACTGGAAATTCGACCCAATATTCCTGGCCCCTTTTCTGCCATTTTAGTGGTAGGCCTTAAACAAGTTTTCAAATTGCTTCTGTAATAAATAAGACAATTACTAGTAAATCAATTGGGCTTAATCCAGATTATCATAAAAAAAAATCATTTCGTATCGAGGTTGCATCATGTGCAGCAGCAATAGGAGAATCAAGAGAGAACATAAAACATACAGGGCGTTGGAATTCCATTTGCTACAAATCTTACATTCGTCCATGTAGTAATAATCAAAATTAATTCAACTACTAGTTTACCATCAAATAAGGTGTTTCAGATTCATGAAAGACAAACTGAAAGTCATCGAAATATTGACAATTTGATGTTGACAATACAATGAAGTTGTTGATTTTATACAATTATGGAATCCAGTATAGGTCGATATGTGGTTATAAGGACTCATGACAATTGATATTGACCGAAGACACAGAAAGTGATAGCGACCGATCCTGCGAGGTCGCTATCATTTTCTGTGTCTGAGGTCATTGAAGTCCATAATAGTTATATTATATAATCACTCAAAGTGAATTCACTGACACAGTCCTAACTAAACAGACTTCGTTGTCATTACATAACAATGGTTAAAACACGCTTGTCATACTATGACGTCACGTTTTGCGTAACTTCAGTGTAACCGAACGTTGTGTCTTGCGTTATGATTTTCCGCCGACGCGCTTTTGCGTCGATATCACTTAAGGAGGAATATTATGTGACGTTCTTTCAACCAATAAAATTTACGAAAATTATCCTCTTATATAATATTAATGTTGAAATTTTGATCTAACGTTGATTGTTGATATAATTTATCATTAATATCTCCCAAAATGTAAATATGTTGCGCTCTTTCTAAACCGCGGCCAAAAAAATTGCCACAAGTAAACTTAAAACTTTTAATTAGTTCACCTGAGCCGAAGGCTCAAGTGAGCTTTTCTGATCAAAATTGATATTCGGATTAGCTAAAATCCATTTTATTTAAATTATCCATATCGATTTGGTAATATCATCTTATTGGCCCTATATGGTAGTATCTTTTTGAGCAAAAAGAAAAACATTCAATCTTTTAAATTACAAGTAGGTATCGCATGATTGGAAAGAGTATTTTTTTATTCTTAATGTTCAGGAATCCGCCACTGGATCACAACCGCCGTGTGTTCCTTGTCGTGATCGGATAAAAACTCTGTATAAAGTTCATTGTGAAAATAATAACATTCAATCATTTAAAAAACACCAACTTTCGACATGATGATAGACTTATTGTATATGCAGACGAGGTTGGTGTATCAAATATAGAATTTAAGAATTGTTAACGTAGAACAAGGCATTTGAAATCCTTTTTTCATCAGTTTGTCATTAGTTTTCTTATTTCGGAAATTATTCGTACAGAGAGCATGGTCTTGCGTATTGAATTTGCTGGAAGATATAATCTCCATATGGAGATGAAAATGAAACATGTGCACATTTAGTTTTTACACACATGTATAAAATAAATATAATATTCGTGAAAAAAAAGAACATAAAGTTTCTTTCTTAGATTACCAAGGTCTTGTTTTTTTTTAACCATTTTATACCTATTACCCATTGGTTTGTTGTTTGTTAACTTAATTTTATTTTGTCCAACGAGCTGCATGTGTGTTTTTATGCCATAGCCTCAGCAAGAAGATAATACAATATGTAACAATTTTTTTTAAAATACATATTATCTAAAAATTTAGCAAACTTTCTGAGAACTTAAATTAAATAATTCAAATTGAATTTCAGTGTGTTAATTTAACTTTTGTTAAACGTTTTGCGATGTACTGTTCGCAGAAGACCAAGATCGATTTAGCTCTCATATTTCTTTCCACACAAATTAACAATAAAAGGCAGATGTCACAATTTGCAACATCTGGGTCAGAGGATGGGTGGGTTTAGATGTTTTATCCCAATGTTAGCATAGTATCCATCTGAACCTGGTATTGCTGGATTAACTACAGAATGATTACATATCCAAGGTGGATTACAAGGAACTATTTCTTATTTTAAAAGTGATTAATGGTCACATGACCAATAATTTCAAATAAGTGTGGTAAGTTTCAACTTGTTAAACGCTTTCTTTTCAATAGCCCATATCAGGTCTGATAATGTTATAAAGTATTTGAAAGTAATTGAAATTTTTTTTAATGTAATACATGTTTACTTTTATTTGTAAAAAGAATGGAAAAAAGCTAACGTTGCTTGTTAAATTTCATTGCTGTGTGATAAAACTAAAAAAGCAAGATTTGTTCGTTAAACACTGATGCCCCCCTATAGCAACAAAGCGAAGATTAAATTTTCTCATATGCAAATCAAAAATGTTGATACCCAAAGTAAGGCCTTCTCACAAGAAATACAAATGTGAAATATAAAACGCTAGAAATTCCTGTTCAAAAGTTTTTGCTGCTAAGGTTTTAGTTTTTTAAAGGTTGATCAAACTCCGGGTTCGGGATCAAAGGGTCAAGGTTGTTGGTTTCTAAAGAAAAGCATTATAACAGATTGCAAATGGGAAGTATACAAGCCCTTGTCCTAACCGTTCAAAGTTATTTCCAAGGTTTAATTTTTTTTTTCAAAAGTAGATCAAACTCCAAGAAAAAGCTAGGTCAATGTGCCAATGAAAGGTCCTGTTGCAAGGGCTACATAAATAAAGTATGAAAGTCATAGACCTTACCGTTCAAAAGGTATGGGCAAAGTGAAAGTTTTTTTTAAAATAAGATCAATCTGCAAGGTCAAAGTCTAGAGGTCTAAATTGTTGATATCCAATGAAGGGCTTTATCACAAAGAATACATTCGTGAAGTATGAAAGCCCTAGTACCAACCGTTCAAAAGTTATCTCCGTAGTGAAAGTTTTTTTTTTCAAGTAGGTCAAACTCCAACGTGAAAGTGGTGGTACGTAAAACAAGAGGCCCATGGGCCACATCGCTCACCTGAGAAACTTCGACCATTCTGTTCTTTACCAGATTTCCCCCTTGTTATACATAATGCATCCCCACCCTACCCCACTGATCATAATTTAGACATTTTGAAATCTACACTACCCCATGATCCTTCCATGGGCACATAAGTTTCAGTTTTCTGGCCCAGTGGTTCTTGAGAAGAAGATTTTCTAAGATTTTTCCTATATATTTCTATGTAAAACTTTGATTCCCCATTGTGGCCCCGCCCTTCCCCCGATGGTCATGATGTGAACAATTTAGAATCTACACTATACCAGGATGCTTCCACATAAGTTTCAGCTTTTCTGGCCCAGTGGTTCTTGAGAAGAAGATTTTCAAAGATTTTTCCTATATATTTCTATATAAAACTTTGATTCCCCATTGTGGCCCCGCCCTTCCCCCAGTGGTCATGATTTAAACAATTTAGAATCTACACTACCCCAGGATGCTTCCACATAAGTTTCAGCTTTACTGGCCCAGTGGTTCTTGAGAAGAAGATTTTTTAATGACCCAACCCTATTTTTGTCTTTTCTTGATTATCTCCCCTTGCGAGGGGATATGTCCCTTCATTTTAACAATTTAAATTTCTCTTTACCCAAGGATGCTTTGTACCAAGTTTGGTCAAAATTGGCCCAGTGGTTCTTGAGAAGAAGTCGAAAATGTGAAAAGTTTACAGACGGACAGACAGACGGACGGACGGACGGACAGCTCGACGGACGACGGACAAAATGTGATCAGAAAAGCTCACTTGAGCCTTCGGCTCAGGTGAGCTAAAAAAGGACCTCTCACAAAGAACACACTTTTGAAATATGAAAGCCACACTCCAACCCAGTCAAAAGTTATAGGCAAGTTTTAAGTTTTTGCGAACAAGCAAGCAAACAAACAAACAGACAGAAAGACAGACGGACAGGGCAAAAACTATTTACACCCCGTCACTTCGTTTACAGGGGCATAAAAATCAAAAAATTACAAGCGTGTGAAATTAAGTGGGTCAAAGACAGACAGATGGAAAGAAGTCAATAAACTATTCGCCTGTGCGGGTTTCATTTGTCTAATGCCGATGATATGAAGGACTCAATCTATTTAGACAGTGAGTTGTCCACTGATTTTCTTTTTTTTTTTTCGAAAATAACAAGGAGCACACGGAGGATAGGGCTGGTCGGCATGGGAAGCTTTCTCCTACATGGCACCTGATCCCACCTCACCTCTGATGTTTTGGAGGCCCTGGTTTGCTCCGCTCCTATTTTGTAATATTTAATGGATTTTTAAGTTCGAATACTGTTCATTATCTTCACATAATTTATTCAAGTCTAACAATCAGAACTGCTAAAAAAATCAGCTTTATGATTTACAGCAAAGAGCTTCAAGACTTTATAATCAAGATCAAGATTAGATTTATTTGTTGTTTTAATTGCTATTCAAGTTAAATGATTACAGAATTGTTTGAGTAATGATAAATTAGTCAATTAGTCAATTACACCAACTGAAGCTTTTAAACACTCGTTAAACGATATACTGGTTATTCCAAATGATCTAGCTTAGTAATATACGAATTTAACTATATAAATTTGTTCCTAACGTTTAAAGTTTAGGAATAAATTGATATGTAAAGATTAAGAAAAAATCATTCAACATTAAAAAAAAAATGAAATCACGGCGTGCTTAAAAAGTAATTGAAAGTTTTTGCTGGACAATACCTTGAAAAGTAAGTTTTTAAATCGAATGGCTATAATGCTTTTATGTGATGTCAAAGATGTATATCACAATTAACATAGTATGTAAATTAATACAAAGAGATTTAATAAAACTTCTGAAAGAGGATTTGAAGAATCCAATGTAATTGTATAAAACAGATTTTTTTATTATTATCAACGTTACCCGATTGTTTGACTGTCTGTCCCTAATTTTAGTACCTGTATAAATCTTTATTTGTCCGTCTCTTTGTATTTTGCAGTAGAATATATTTATATGATACCTCTAATGGATAAAGGAAAAATACCTTTTCAAGATATCAGTTGATTCGCTGAATATTGCAGAACTTGTGTAAAATATAAAGAAAATATTAAACATGACAGGTCAGACACCAAAGGAAATATGTGTGATATTTACACCCTATAAAAGTTGGTTGTAAAAAATAATTGATATGCAATTCAATTGCAATGTATATTCAACATATATATGAGGCATGTCCTATTCAGACGTCCCTTTAAAAATTCTAATGCATTCACATAAAATCATCTTTTGAAACGTTTGAATTATTTTTTTCTGGGGGGTGTTGCACAATTATTGCAGAATATTGCAGAACTTGTGTAAAATATAAAGAAAATATTAAACATGACAGGTCAGACACCAAAGGAAATATGTGTGATATTTACACCCTATAAAAGTTGGTTGTAAAAAATAATTGATATGCAATTCAATTGCAATGTATATTCAACATATATATGAGGCATGTCCTATTCAGACGTCCCTTTAAAAATTCTAATGCATTCACATAAAATCATCTTTTGAAACGTTTGAATTATTTTTTTCTGGGGGGTGTTGCACAATATTTACTCACGAAAGTTACTTTCTTACAGAGGACGTTTTTGCTTAAAAAGGTGGAACCTCAACTCAGCATTCGAATAATCTCTTTTATCAATGGGAAATACAACAGCTACTCCTGAGGACAAGGCGGTCCAAGATCAGCCAAAACAAAGTAAAAACCTACCACAAAAAGGAAAAAGCAATGAGTCTTCCTCCACCTTATCAGCGAATAAACAAGGTACGAATTAATTTTCTAATCTTTGTTGTGACGTAATCATAACAGATATTCTTATTTATTGACATAAACTAGCAAACTATACATGTACCCCTTTACTCCAGTCCCAAATGATCATTTATGATATTTGGGACATTATCTATTAATTAGTAACCTCATATATATATATGATTGCGCCCATGTGAAAAGGGTCCTTATGGCAATTTTTATGCATTTTGAGTTTTTCACGGATTCTGGTAGAGTAAGGTTAGAAGTTGTCAAATATGAATTATTATTGTCCTACGTCTACTCTAAGTAGGTTTTTTCTTCATTTTTATCAAATATACTTTAACAGGTTAATAATGACGTCATGTTTTTCAACAACGTCAAACGTTTTCAGAGTGAACGTTAAATGATTTTCTTCTGTAATTTTACTACGGTGATTAATAGTTGTATAATATTTGATATTTTTCCATGCACATTAATTTTATCTCGTTGTCTCTTTTGATTATTACTAATTATTTAATAGTTATATATATATAATGGATTCATCAGTGGTGTATAGTATTATGAGTGAGTGTTTGTTTTACATTTGACTTTTCTATGACACCAGGGGGAAACCTGAACAGCGGGCAACATCCATTATTTTATTTTTTTTGAAACAATTATTTTCTCAAACAAAATATCTACTGGTAATCCATGCAAGAGTCATTTGATAAACCTGTAGAATTCATTTGAAAATTATTTTAATTTAAACATTGCTCTCGATAGGTGAAGATTTCAGCATAAACGATATATCTTTATTTACCATATATGTGAAAATTAATTTTTATAAATAAGAACATTACGCTACCCAAATGCTACTGCGAAGTGAAATTTTATTTGATTGTTCTTTCTTTCTAAATTTTATATAAAGACAGAAAAATTGTGAAGTGTGGTACATGTAACATGTAATTACGATACACAATAGACAGTAAATAAAAAGGAAAATCGGTTGATTCACTGCATCTATAAGGTTGTCTGTCTGCATTGGGTCAATGATGACACTGCTTTTTTGAAAATATAAAGAATACACGAAATATATTTCAGTCTAGCAGTAAAATTTTTTTAATATTAACCAATCAAAAGGTGGAAATTTTACAGACAAATGAATAAGTTATAATCCGCAATCATTTACACAAAAGATAAACCCAGAATTAACATTTGTAGGATTATGTATGTGTAAATGGGTGAAGGGGGGGGGGGGTAAAAAATCTAAATGGCAGAAACTTACAATTCTTGTGAACTTTTGAAGTAAAAATAAATTTAAAAAATATTTTTTTTTACTTCAAAAGTTTTAGGTGCACCCAGTACCATTAACCCTACAACTTGCAGATTCACTTTTTTATTTAGGTTAGAAATAATGCTGCCTATTATTCTTCATTTTATATTTGTACCTTTAATTCTGAGCATTGCCATTTTCAAAATCACACAGCGATCATAAACACTATGAGCCTGGAACTAAATTGCTATGAATTCAGTATTGTTAATCATGTATATAATGATACCCTAAAATTAAAAAAATCTGGTTTTATTTTATGAAATGGATGGTTTTAGAACCACACCCATAGAATTAAATTAAAGATGCCATTTACGGTTTCTATGTATAGCTTTTGTTGGGGTAGGGGTTGGTTAAAGATTAATAACATGTAATTGTTCATGCCTAAATATACAGTCAGTTGAATATGACTGTTTTGTATAATATATTTCCTGACAATTGTCTGTCAACTGGCTGAGCTTTGAAATGCATGTCAGATTTTTGTAGGGATGTAAACATCTTAGAAAATCATCATATTATTTATATGACCTAATTAAAAAAAATCCCCTTCATTTTAATGTTGTTTTCTAATTTTAGAGAAGTAAAAAAAAAATTCTCTGCCCCCCCCCCTTTCAAAAACGATGCTACGTGCCTGGTGCAAGAAGCTTGGATATGCTAAGCCTTGTAAAGCCTACATGTTACGGAAATATATAAGGACATCCCCACACCCATCCCCTGCACTGCAGCCAAAATAAAACAAAATGCAAGCATATTGTTGCGGTTTTATTTCATGTATTTTCAGCATTTAATTTTATTTTCTGTTAGCATTTACTTGTATAGAAATAAAACCCGATTCTGAACTTATAACGATCTTTTTATCAATCAAAACAAATAATTTTTGAGCATATTTAATAATATTTATCCATAATTTGATGACAGGTTAAACAATATATTATTCCACACTGATAACTGCAATGAGATTATAAATTCAGTGATGATTGAGTTTTTAGCTAATAATTGATCTGTTAAGAGACATTTAATGCTGATCGAGCTTTTATGAAAGACAAAGTTCGGCATAGCTTAAAGAATTAATTTGCAGATAATATTTAAAACATTTGAACTCCGTATGAAATAAAAAACAACACGTATGTACCAAAGAGTTACATGTATATTAAACTTGGAGATCTTGAAAATAAATAGCCATAAAAATTCATTCGGATGTTTTTTGTTTGTTTTAATTTCTCTATATTAAAGTGTCTTTGTGCAACAAGAATATTAGACAAAACAACATTTTTAAATTTTAATTTATTTAATCATGATTATAAGGTAGACGCTTTACATGTTTATTATTTTTTAAGAAATGAAATTCGTTATGAAATTATTTCATGCAAAAAAAAAAGATATTGATAGAGAGATTCGAAAAAAATTAAAGTCTGTTCAATTTTGCAGTTCTCTTTTTCTTCTTCTTTGGTTTTCCTTTTTTTACATTAACCTTAATTCCAAAGTACAACAATATTTTTTTATTTAAAAATTCATAATTATGATGACGATTAAAAGTTTTTCTTATTTGGTCATAAAATATCTCTTTTATAATCCGGGAGAAAAATTCATGCGAACATGCAGCTTAAATGTGAAAAAGTACGCGATTAAAATAATGAATGTCCCTGTCTGGTACCCCTGTTACATCGATTGTTGACATCAGAGTTATCTCTCCTATTTTTATTTATAGAAAATACAAATAATCTTGACTATCGTTCTTTCACATTCTTGCTTGATTTGTAAAAAACGTGGAAGATGTATGTTTAGTTTCAACATTTGTTTAAACAATTTAACAACAGGTTAAGCAATATGCACCGATGAATCAATGTTTACATGTTATCAACGCGATCGCGATGTATATTTGAGAGTGGTGGAGCGGATCTCAAAGAAGTACATAGAAAGACAATTTTCCTCTCCAATATTTTTTGCGATATACCCTGTCTAAAATGTATTCTAAAATTGGTATAAATATGTAAATAGAATTTATCTAGAGTATAAAGGTTCATTATGCTATCAGAAAACACCTTGTCTACAGCTTCTATAAATTTAATTACGCATGTAGGAAAACTAGGCTATTGGTATTATAGACGTATTTAATAATGTTTGTTAAGAAACCAGTTCTATATGGAACGCCAAATTAACATATATTCAAATATTTGTACCTATCTTCAAATAGTTGTACCTATCTTCAAATGAATTGTACCTATCTTTAAATCAATTGTACCTATCTTCAAATGAATTAGAGATAGGTACAATTCAATTATACCTATCTTTAATTCATTTGAAGATAGGTACAATTGATTTGAAGATAGGTACAAATGCAATGAATTGAAGATAGGTATAATTGATTTAAAGATAGGTACAATTGAATTGAACCTATCTTTAATTACTAAGATATCGGCAATAACAAATACTCCCTTTTTCATACGTCATTTCCGATACGTAACAGCTGGCGCGAAAGTTAATCGGAATCTTCATCTGGCTGGAATACAAGATATACGTACATGATATACATGTGTATTTTTATAAGTATATGATACTTTTTGCACATTTTGAATCAACCCTTATTTCTCCTTTCATTCTTGATGTCGTCGCTCAGTAGGTTCTGTGCGTTTCCCTCCATACTCAATATTCTCTCAAAGGGAGCGTTCATTATTTACCAACAACATAAAATGAATTGAACCTAGGTATAATTGAATTGTACCTATCTTCAAATACATTTGTGGATATGTCTTAATTGAACCTATCTTCAAATCAATTGTACCTAACTTTAAATCAATTAAACCTATCTTCAAATGAATTAAAGATAGGTATAATTCAATTGAACCTATCTTTAATTGAATTGAAGATAGGTGTAATTCTATTAAAGATAGGTATAATTCATTTGTACCTAGGTATAATTATTTAGAGATAGGTATAATTATTTATACCTATCTTCAATTCAATTGTACCTATCTTTAATTCAATTGTACCTATCTTCAATTCATTTGAAGATAGGTACAATTATTTGAAGATAGGTGCAATTAATTGAAGATAGGTACAAATATTTGAATATATGTTAATTTGGCGTTCCATAGTTCTAAACGTTTTTATTTATATCTATTAAAATCAGTGGATTAGGAGATTCAGATATTGATTAAATTAATTTATAAATGAAAATAAATTCCACATGTTGGAAACAGCGATAAAAACTCTAGATGCGTCAAACGTCAAAACACGTGGTTAAAAAAATCACCGTCAAGAAGTTCACCGTCAGTCTGCAACGTCACATCTTTATGACGTTATTTCTCTGTTTTAGCAAAAATGCCATAAGGACCCTTTTGTCATGGGCGCAATCATATATGTTACTTATCACTGGGAAGAGAAGCCATTATAATGTTGCAATCTGCTCTATATATTTCTGTGCCCTCGAATATTATTTCACTTTGGATAGGAAAGATTCCTTTTGATGTTTGTTTTATTTCTGGATTTCTATCTAAAGGAAAAGTTGTACCTAAGCTTAATCCTTTGAGAAAAAAGGAAAACTCAAAATTTTAAACAAAATCTCAATTTTAGAAAAGGGGCACCAATAAACATTGAAACAACGTAAAGTTAAAAAAAATCATGATTTTATTTGAGTAGCACAATTTTCAGTGCAGGTTTGGTCACTACCTGAAAACCAAGAAATTACAGAATGAAAAGAAAATTTGAAATTAATAATTTTCATATTAGAGTTTAAGAATTCCAATCGTGGGTAAACTATGTGTTGCTTTGACAATGCGATGTTGGTCTTTATAAGGATGATTCAAAATTTACCATACTATCTATTACAGAAGTCCATGCGCAATCTTCTACTCACTCTACGCGACTGAAATGTGCAATGTGTTCGAATCTGCACACACTCCATTCTCACTGTAAACAATGCGGAAACATCTGCGAAAACTGCTCCAATTTCCACAGAAAAGGAAATGCTTTCAAGGACCACGAAGTGATAAATATAGCTCTACCGAAGGGAACAAAGGCCAATCCTTTTGAGTTTTTTTTTTTGTCAAACTGCACTGCTTGTAATATAAAAAAAGATATTTTTCAAAGGTATTAACAAATCTGAATTAGAATTTCATTCCATTTTAACCAGATAGAATCCTTGCATGAGCACGAGTTTATCAAAAGCCCTAAACCGACACTTCATGAATCACCATCCGGTTTAACACCATCAAAACCCAAAAAGAAGAAGGGGATGAAGCCTGAATCGGATTCTTATTCGAAACAGAAAATGAAGATTGTATTACCGATGGTAAATGACATAACGCAAATCAAGGTAGTTATTTATATGAAATGATAAATAAATACAATATGCTGCGTAAAGCCTAGGTCATACGCTTCATTTTCTTGATTGACTCAGATATGATTTTTTTGTTGTGGCTTAAAGCTTTCTTTTTTTCTTCTATTTAAATGAATGCTTAAAATACAGCAGATACAATATGCGGTTTTATATACAATTTTAAATAATATAAAACCTTGAGGATATCATAAATTACTGATAATATATATATAAAGTTCAAGATTTGTGTGTTAGTTTTCAAATATTTGGATGACTTTTGTTCAAGCTCAAGAGTCCATTTCTTCTCTTTGGCACCTGATTCCACCCCTGATGTTTTGGAGGTTCGTGTCTCCTCTGCTCTTATTTTACATTTGATCTTGAATACTGTTCGTTACCTCCATATGTTTCATTGGCAATATACAAAGCGGGAGCGGTATGAAAGAATATTTCGATGGCAGCATTTTGAAATCCTTTTTCCTTGTGTAAATATTCACTCTTATCTTTATTGTTTAACATGCCTTTTTGACCTTTGCTTTTGCGAAAGCGGAGGGACATTTAATCTTATTCGTCTGTCCGTCCCTAAGTCTAGCTGCCTGAAAGTCTATCACATAAACTTAATCTTAATCATAACTTTGAATTAGAAAAGATAGGGGACTTTCCACATGTGCATTACCTGTTACAAGATCTTTTCAAATATACAATGGTTTTTGACCCTGTTGTATCTTGACCTCGTAGTTGATCTACTTTAATTTTTAAAAGAGAATAATAGTACTTCAAATTCTTCATATTTTTTTTTAAGAGAAAGGGTTAGGCTTTCAAATGTGACAACGCCTTTCCAAATATACTATGATTTTTGACCCCGTGACCTTGTCCTTGAACTTTGACCTATTTTTTTTTAAAATTTAACCTTAGTCATAACTTCTGAATGAGAAGAGATATAGTTTTCATATTTCACCTGTGTACGTGTATTACCTGTGACAAATTCTCTCTAAATACTAGTACCCTGTGTTTTCTTTTTACCGTGTGACCTTGATGTTGAAGTTTGACCTACTTTTAAAAATGTAATCTTTCCTCATAACTTTTAATAGAAGAGGGATAGGTCTTTCATTCTTGAATTGTACATTAATTGCCTGTAACAAGATGTTTCCGAGCATACAACTAATATTATGTCTGACCCCTTTACCTTCATGCTTGAATGATTGATTTATTGTATACTGTTTAACGTTCCTCTCCAGAATATTTCACTGATATGGAGACGTCACCATTGCCAGTGAAGGGCTGCAAATTTAAGCCTGTTTTCGACCCCTCCTAGATCCGCACATAATATTATTTTTTATTTCATGCAACAGAATGACATTTTTCAAAAGATTTTCTTTCATTTCCCTTCTCAAACCCCTTTGCTCGTTTAGTTGTCCATTGAAATGTATTGTAGCGTCACGGTAGCGACTACGACAAGACATGGCTTTAACGTATCTTGTGGGGATTTTATCTATCGAAATCCAAATAGAATTGAGGAATTCACTAATCCAACCGTGAATGCAATAGACTATAATGACTAATCCCCGTTTCTGGTTACGTTCGTTCGTAAGATGTCGGTGTTTCTCTGTAAGGTCTTCTCGGACACGCTATCCCTCTATTGTACTAAGACCCGCCCATTCTCTTGCCATAAAAGAAAATATTCGCACAAACCTGACCGAATTTAGTTGTGATAGGGTCTAAAAAATCAAAGCTAATGCAGCATTCCTTAAAATTAAAATGTGTCTGGACTATTGAAACTATTCAAAGGGCGTCGTATCTATTCACTCATGTTCGTAAACTACCATCATCGTTGTAGATTAAATATTATTAAAAAGGGGCCCTAGATAGCAGTTATGTCATACCATCCTTTAATTGACAAGGATTTTAAAATCATTCAAACGGAAAATTTATGCGCTCAGTGTTGAAGATATGACTGCTCTTTTGCTCTGTGACCTTACATTACTTAACGTGTTTCTGTGTTTCATTCATTTTTATGTGCTTTGGCTTTCAAGTTCATTTCAATCTTTTGTTTTCGGGCCATCTTTAAACATCCTGTTAAAATGCGCCCATCGGACAAATGCAAAAGTAGAACTTTGTAAATAATTACATGTACGTGTTTAACTATGGGATTTTTCCACTATAATAGAAAAATAGGTTTCTAACATTTAAAATAGAAAACAATGAATTATTCCAAAAACCCAAACTTACATCTGGTTTGGCAATTGTAGTTAACTTATTTTAACCATTAGATCTGTAACTTAATGCAAAGATCTAAGGAACTTGATGCAAAGATTGGGCAACAGTAAATATGATTATAAATACCCTCTCTATGCAAGGTTTTTATAATAAAAATACGAGAAGTTAAGTTTTTCCATGTTATTAACAACGAATTTATTAACATATAACGTGTTTCTAAAATAACACAACAAACCTGACGCACAAACTTTCTTCACGTGTAAATAAATTGAAAACAAAATTCTGTGGTTTTTTGACGCCATATTGAAAAAGGTGGGTTTAAATATATATGTGCAAAAAAGCAACTTATATCAAAAGATGTGTATAATGGTAACGATTATTGCATGACAAACAAATAACAAAGAATATACCTTTTAGACTATCCTTATCCACGTGCGTTTGTATATGTGCTAATTGGTACACTCACGCCTACTTAAATATTTTATTTTTTGGCAGTCTCGGAAGTACAACGAAATGTATGGCACGGTGTAATTCATGGACTGGTGGCTTGTTTTTAAAATGAGTGAAAATAGATGTTCGAAATATTGTATTTACTAATTGTTATGAAAATGACAACCCTTTATATTTTTTAATGAAATAATTGTTTGCTTTACATTATTAATAAAACTACAAAGACCAGAAATTCATTTATTTGGATATTATGGTAGAATTAAATGCTATTTATGTTCATAAATAATTTTATGTCCATTTCTTGTGTATTGAAAGTGGGACAAGCGAGATAACTCTAATACTTTTGTGCGGTCTTGTTTTTGGAACAGCCTCAGAGTGGTATAGACTTTGAATCGGACGAAGGATGGAGAGCGAAGAAACAGATTATAGTTTTAAAAAATCTTGTCAAAAGAGTAACGTGAGGAAACGTGATGTGCGATTTGCCAACTCCTGTCGTGACACGGGACTTAGGTTTTTAAGGTCTCATCCGAAGGAACCACAACTTTCTCTTGAAGTGCCGACCCATGGCGAAGGAACAGTTGCTACCCTTTTTATTATTTACTAAGGTCAGTCACGGCAGAGATTCGAACTCTCGACCTACCGTTAACTGCTCTGCTGTCAGTTTCTTCATCTGGGTCTTTCTCACAGGTGCAGCCAAGTGCGTTATGAAGACACGCTTCCACAATAAAAACAAGGGGGCTTCAAAATGTTGTGCTCAATTTACTTGAGAGTAACCTCGCTGAATTCGACAGAAGCCAATATTTTTCAAGAAGATATTGTTTGCTATTGTTTGGATTCTGGTGTTGTTTGCTTAAAATCGACGACAAGGGATTCGTTAGGCGTTTCATAAGGAGCTTTGTGATAGGTATCTAGGAATATTTTGGAATGTTCAGGATAATTTTGTCGGGCACGGCTAGAGATCTACAGTTTGTCTCTGCTTGATGACTTGGCCTCTAAATACAGAATGCAAATTCCGAATTTACCAGTTGAATTAACCGGAAGTGAGTGTTTTCAACGCGTACATAAAATTTCAGGGTTTGGAAGTAAAAATGCGATATTTAAATAAAGAACTATTTTACCTATTCTACATGCGTACTTGTAACTACTTGCTTGAGGTGAAAATAGGAAGGAGGTTTCCAGTCTACCCGATCTTTCTGAGAGAACCCCCACTATACCACAACACACACTGAATACTTTTCTTACTACGTCATCGAATGAATCCATTCCTTAATAGACAAAAATGAGTGAAGCCTTCCATTATCATTCAAGGGAATAAAGAAAGCTGCTCACTCCTCCATGGCACCTGATCCCACCTCTGATGTTTCGGAGATCCGTGTTTGCTCTGCTCTTATTTTGTATATTGTTTAATGGACGTTGAGTTTGAATACTGTTCGTTATCTCCATATCCCCCTCTTGATATAAACATATTTTTTTTAATGACTTCGGAACTTTGATGTAATTATGTTTATATTCTAATTCTTTATATTTTATTTGATGTCAAGGTAAAGATTCATAAAAGATTCCGTGATTTTTTTTTAAAACTTGACCATTCCTCTAAAAGAATAATGTACATTTAACGACTATTAATGTAAAAGTTGTCAGTCGTACCGAAAAAAGAACTATCTATTTAAATCTATTTCATTTTAATGTCAGACAAATGTAAACTAAGTCTCATCTAACGGAAGAAAAAATAAACTACAAAAATATGTGCGGCATTTGGAATAAAAAAATAAATCGGATTCATCAACCTTAGTCAACCATAGAATTTTTAAAAATTTATTTTATAAATGTAAATATAGCATTTGAATAAACTACTTTGAATGTGTATTTAAATCAAAATGTACAACAAAGTCAAGCCCCAACCAACCCCTATTGATCCCCTAAAACGGCTTAAATATATATATAAAGAATTACTTTAAAAATTATAAAGGTTTTTAAACTGATGAAAAAGTTTGCAATTTGATAAAGTATAGTGAAAACTTTGAAAGTTTGATCAACTATAAATATAATTTTGGGACTTTGATTGAATATCGTTAAAACTTTGGAACTTTGATTTATTATAGTGAAAACTTTGGAAATTTGATTTAATAAAGAAATAAAAACTTTGCAACTTAATTTGGTCTTTGGAACTTTCATTTACTGTACTGAAAACTTTCGAACCTAGATTTACTTTAGTGAAAACTTTGGAAATTTAATCTACTATAGTAAAAATATGGAAGTTTGAATTACTATTTTTAACAAACTACATGTATATTTAGCTTTAGTTTACTATAGTATTTTTTGTGAAGGAAATGTAAATTCATTCCTCACTTTGCTTGATATGGTATCTATAAGTGATATCTAAATCACTTTCTATCATAGCTCTTTTTTTTCCCGAGAAAATCACTTACATCTTCAATTCTATGTCCAATATTGGCAGAGGTTAGACACTGCGAACATATTGCTTGACTGCAATCCTGACAACATAAATTCACAGTATTAAAAAAAATATGTTTATATCAAGAGGGGGATATGGAGATAACGAACAGTATTCAAACTCAACGTCCATTAAACAATATACAAAATAAGAGCAGAGCAAACACGGATCTCCGAAACATCAGAGGTGGGTTCCAAGAAGAGATAATTAATAATTACTGAAAAATTGATGGCAATTTTAAAAAAAATCTTCTCGAAAAACACTGTGCCAGGAAAGATGAAAAAACTTATGTGAAAACATCCTCAGGTAGTGTAGATTCAAATTTGGTTAAATCATGAACTCTGGGGGCAAGGCAGGGCCACAATGGATGATCAAATATTACATAGAAATATATAGTAAAATTCTTTCAAAATCTTCTCAAGAATAACAAAGCCATGACTGTTCCTATTTATATGGAAGCATCCTCAGGTAGTGTATATTCAAGTTTGTTCAAATTATGACATCCGGGGGTAAGGCGGGCCACAATGGCCGACCAAAGTTTTACAAAGAAATATACAGGAAAATTCTTTAAAAATCTTCGTCTCAAGAATAGCAAAGCCATAATTGAACATATTTATATGGAAGCATACTCATGTAGTTTTGATTCAAGTTTTTTTTCAAATCAAGACCCCGGGGGAAGGGCGGAGCCACAATGGGCAATCAAATTTGTACAAAGACATATTTAGGAAAATTCTTTGAAAATCGTCTTCTCAGGTGAGCATTGTGGCCAATGGGCCTATTATTAATAATAGTAGATTAAATTTCCAACTCTTTTACTGTAGTAGATTAAATTCCTAAAGTTATCACTAAAATCAGACTTTCAAAGTTTTCACTATACTTTATCAAAGTTTCAATGTTTTTTATCAGTTTAACAAAATTAATGTTTTTTTAAATATTTTTTTTTTTGAATTTTTAGCCCTTTTAGGGGATCAAAAGGGGTTGGTTGGGGCTTGTTTTTTTTTTCTTCACATTTTCATTTAAGTACACAAAGTAGTTGATTCAAATGCAAGATTTACATTCATAGAATTAAAAAAAAAATAGATGTTGACTAAGGTTGATGAAGCCAATTTATTTTTTATTCTTATTAACGCATATTATTTGTAGTTAATTTTTTTTATTTCAATAGATAAAACTTTGTTTACATCTGCCTAACATTAAAATGAAATAGATTTAAATAAATAGTTATTTTTCGGTACAAGAGACAACATTAACATTAATTAATATTCTTTTCATGTACAGTATTCTTTCAGAGGAATGGTCAAGTTCTTTTTAAAAAGATCTCGGAACCTTTCATCATGAATCTTTACCTTGAAATATAATAAAAAATAAATAATTGAAATAAAAACATAAGTTCCAAAGTTTTCACTAGTGTAAATCAAAGTTTTCATTATAATTAATCAAAGTTCCGTCTGGACTGGTTTCTTTACACATAAAATGAAACTGCAACCGGTAATTCGGACTATTTC
This sequence comes from Saccostrea glomerata, assembly GCA_003671525.1. Lineage (NCBI taxonomy): Eukaryota > Metazoa > Mollusca > Bivalvia > Ostreida > Ostreidae > Saccostrea > Saccostrea glomerata. The sequence continues at coordinate 726,642 of PRKT01000200.1, forward strand.
TGCTGAATTATTATGTTCAACATAGCTTCTTAACATTTTTAAAGAGCGAAGGTTATCTTGTCAGGAACATATCCATCTATTCACTATTAATCAAGTTTAGCATGCTGAGAATAATAACATAAGTTGCAGAAACTTACACATTTTAATTCTACCATAATACCCAAATAAATGAATTTCTTGTCTTTGTAATTTTATTAATAATGTAAAGCAAACAATTATTTCATTAAAAAATATGAAGGGTTATCATTTTCATAACAATTAGTCAATACAATATTTCGAACATCTTTTTTCACTCATTTTAAAAACAAGCCACCAGTCCATGAATTACACCGTGCCATAAATTGCGTTGTACCTCCGAGACTGCAAAAAATATAATATTTAACAGTTTAAGTAGGCGTTAGTGTACCAATCAGCAGGGACCTTTTTACCCTGTACCTCTTTCCAATATTTTATACAAACGCACGTGGATAAGGATAGTCCAAAAGGTATATTCTTTGTTATTTGTTTGTCATGCAATAATCGTAACCATTATACACATCTTTTAATATAAGTTGCTTTGTTTGCACATATATATTTGAACCCACCTTTTTGAATATGGCGTCAAAAATCCACAGACTTTTGTTTTCAATTTATTTACACGTGAAGAAAGTGTGTGCGTGGTTTGTTGTGTTATTTTATAAACACGTTATATGTAAATAAATTCGTTGTTAATAACATGGAAAAACCTAACTGCTCGGATTTTTATTATGAAAACCTTGCATAGAGAGGGTATGTATAATCATATTTACTGTTGCCCAATCTTTGCATCAAGTTCCTTGGATCTTTGCATAAAGTTACAGATCTAATGGTTAAAATAAGTTAACTACAATTGCCAAACCAGATGTAATTTTGGTTTTTTGGAATAATTCATTGTTTTCTATTTTAAATATTAGAAACTTTTTTTTCTATTACAGTGGAAAAATCCCATGATTTGCACTTTTATTTTAAAGTTCTGTTAAACACGTACATGTTATTATTTACAAAGTGAAACAGTGAAAGGTGTAGTCTACTTTTGCATTTGTCCGATGGGCGCATTTTAACAGGATGTTTACAGATGGCCCGATAACAAAAGATTGAAATGAACTTGAAAGCCAAAGCACATAAAAATGAATGAAACACAGAAAAACGTTAAGTAATGTAAGGTCACAGAGTAAAAGAGCAGTCATATCTTCAACACTGAGTGCATAAATTTTCCATTTGAATGATTCTAAAATCTTTGTCAATTAAAGGATGGTGTGACATAACTGCTATCTAGGGCCCCTTTTTAATAATATTTAATCTACAACGATGATGGTAGTTTACGAACATGGGTGAATAAATACGACGCCCTTTGAATAGTTTCAATAGTCCAGACACATTTTAATTTTAAGGAATACTGCATTATCTTTGTTTTTTTAGACCCTATCACAGCTAAATTCGGTCAGGTTTGTGCGATATTTTCTTTTATGGCAAGATAATGGGCGGATCTTAGTACAATAGAGGGATAGCGTGTCCTAGAAGACCTTATATGGCTATTGTTATTATTTTGCACATAGTCATTATCCAATCCGATGACAGAACAACAAAACATGCTGGTTTACTACGTTTACATTTTATCACCGACACATGGTTTAGGTCAATTTACCAGTTATTCTTTTCTACACTTCAAACTTTTATAATGGTCAGTCAAGGCTGTTTATACTAATGATACGCATGGATTTTCAGCATTTACGGTTTTTAAGACAAGAAACTTCGATACTCGGGAATACGTATAGACCTAGAGAATTGCTCACCAAACACGTTACAAAACTTTAAACTAATGTGTATCGTGTATATTATATCAATTGTTTGTAACTGTATATAGGTTTTACTGTGGTCTCGGAAATGGTACATATGTAGATCCGTGTCTAATCTGTGACTCAAATGAATTTAAAAATATCGGAAAGCAGTAAAATTCGCCAAAGCATGTGTCCATAGTATTTTTTTGGTACTCACTTGTAACGAATTTCATTTAGCTGATTGGTCAGTTAGAAAGTATCGCCTGTGCCTCGATTGGCATATGAATTCATTCTCACGTCAGAAAATCTAGTTCCGTCGACCTGTTTATAATTGGAAAGGGCAACTAGATTTTACAATATTTTTTAAAAAATAGCGCAGTTAGGTACAATTTTCTCCTTTCACATAAAGGTAGATTTAAATAAAATACAGTGACCAGCTAAAGGAGAAAATTGTATCTACCTGCGCTCGTGTATTATAAGGGCTTAAAAGAGTGGGGCGGGGTTAAAATGCGATGGGAATTGGATGTAAACATGATACCACTACCCCAATAAAAGATCTATATCTTTCAAATCACGTTTCTACTTTTGTTTAAAAAAGTTTTATATAAAGGTACACATACATTTGTATCAGTGATTAGTTACATACAAAAATTTGAGTAAAATTTAGACATAATTTTTTTGTCAATATACGGGGGGCCGCAAGTCACCTCATCCTTTCCCATCCGCGACCTACAGATTTAAAATCATGTGTTTTAATAAATAGGAACCCTTAGCTTCTTGAATTGTATCAGTTCACCTGAGCCGAATGCTCAACTGAGCTTTTATGATAGAAATGTCTTCGTTGTCTGTGGTCGTTGTTAAAATTTCACAAATTCTTCTTTAGAACCTTTGGGCCGACTTAAAAAAAAACTTCCAAAAAAGTATCCTTTGGCAAAAGGAATTTCAGTTTGTTCAAATAAAGGGCCACTCGCCCACGCCTTCTTACAGGGGAGATAATTAACCTTATTGAAAAAATTATTGGCACTAGTATCATTTAAAAAATTTTTTTCTCAGGAACAACTGAACTTGAAAACATAGACCTTACGTTGATGCATTGTCAGATATTGTGCATTAAGATAAGTTCAAATCATGCCCCCCCCCTTGGGGTAGGGTGGGGCCACAAAGGGTGTCCAAGTTTTACATATGAATACATAGGGAAAATCTTTAAAAATCTTCCTCTCAAAAACAGCAAAACCAAGATTAGTCATATTTATATGGAATTATTTTCAGGTAGTGAAGACTCAAGTTTACTCAAATTATGACTCCTGGGGTAGGGTGGGGCCTTATTGAGAGATCTAAGTTTTACACAGGAAAAAATCTTAATCTCAAAATTTTCATCTCGAAACAGCAAAGCCAGGCTTAGTCATAATTATATTCGAAGCATCTCAGGTTGTGTAGATTCAAGTTTGTTCAAATCATGACCTCCGGAGGAAGGTCTTCATCTCAAGAATAGCGAAGCCTTAATTAGTGATATTTATATGGAAGCATCCTCAGGTAGTGTAAATTCAAGTTTGTTCAAATCAAGATCCCCGTAGAGGGGCGGGATCACAATATGAAATAAAAGTTTTACATATGAATACACTGGGAAAATCTTCTGAAATCTACTTGTAGAGAACATAAAAGCCAAGATTAATCATATTTATGTTAAAAAATCTCAGGTAGTGTAATAAGTTTGTTCATATCATGGTCCCCTGGACTTAAGGTTTTACATAAGAAGAATCTTTAAATATCTTCTTTTCAAGATCATATTTGCACTTTTAAAATATTGAACTGATTAACTGTTCAGCTTTTTTTCTAGTCAGGTTCAAGAAAACTTGTTAAATAGTATCCCTGTCCTAGCATTTTCTCTACAAAAAAAATTAAAAGCTTAGGAAAAAAGGACTTTCTTTCATGTGATGTAGAAACCTTGGTTCAAGGTCATGATTTTTAGTAAAGGCCGTGAGGAGAAAAAACATTATATTAATATAGCCCCTATATGTACATATATTAAAACCTGAGATTTAACAATGAAACATATAGTAAAATAGAATGGGTAAGTCAGTTTTGTGAGCATGCTAATTGAACCTGTTGTCCCATATAAAGGGCAGCCAAAGATAGAGATTTAATTTTAATTTGCCTAAAAAAATATTTATTTATCAGAAACATTAACTCGCATAAAACTAGTAGTTATTATAGTTAACTTAAATCTCAATTTCCTTATTAATATTGAATTTACAGTTGCCTTTGTTTTTTTTTTTATATTATTAGGAAAGTGATGTCTTCTATATACTCTCCTCGACTTAAATGTGGGGTATGTGCTAATGTACGTATACTCCACTCGAACTGCAAACAATGTGGGAACCTATGTGAAGACTGTTCAGGATTCCACAGCAAAGGGAATGCCTTCAAAAATCATAATGTGGTGTCTTTAACTTTTTCAGATGCAATTGAGACGTCTTCAATCAAGGTGTGTTAATTCAATTATGGATATAAGCGAATGAAACCTAGTATTATTATTTCTAGGCTAAAAACATTTTCAATCGTAAGTAAATCAATATTATAAGTTAAAAGATATACTTGTATATGTATACCAAACTGCTTTATTTTTTTAACGCGAAAATGTTAAATAAAAGAAAATACTGTCAAATAAAATGACGTAGAACCTCAAAATGCCTTTCAGTGCATCATTCAATAAGGTTTGATTTCAGTATTTTTCATGAAGTGAGTGTCATTTTGTTTCCTTATACAAGTTCTTCATTTAGTGTAAAGGATAGTATAGAAAACAGAATCGACTGACAAATATATATTACATGTTTGTATCATTTTATTTTTCCCTTTTATATAATAAGATGGAACCGTCCACACAACTAGATATCCGTGATAATATCCCCGTCACCACATGTATAAAACCACCTGATGTTGCATCGACTTCAACAAATGCCCCAACACCTGTTTATGCGCCATCAACTTCAAATGCCCCAACACCTGTTTATGTGCCATTAACTTCAAATGCTCCAAAACCTGTTTATGGGCTATTAACTTCAAATGCTCCAAAACCTGGGTATGTGCTATTAACTTCAAATGCTCCAAAACCTGGTTATGTACCATTAACTTCAAATGCTCCAAAACCTGGTTATGTACCATTAACCTCAAATGCTCCAAAACCGTTTTATGTACCATCAACTTCGAATGCTCCAAAACCTGTTTATGTGCCATCAACTTCAAATGCTCCAAAACCTTTTTATGCGCCATCAACTTTAAATGCCCCAGCACCTGGTTATGCGCCATTAACTTCAAATGTCCCAGCACCTGGTTATACGACATCGACAAATACACCTAATACTTCAACAAAAAAAGGTGTGAAACGGAAAGCTGCTTCCGTTACCATGAAGGAAATTGAGAAAGTTGCTTGTCCTAAACATACATCTAAAACAGTGGATTTATGTTGTCAGGATTGCAATCAAGCAATATGTTCGCAGTGTTTGATCTCTAGCCATACTGGACACAGAATTGGAGATATAACCGATTTTTTTGGAAACAAAAGAGCTATGATTGGCATAGGAATACACAGGGAAAATCTTTTGAAATCTACCTGTAGAGAACATAAAAGCCAAGGTTAGTCATATTTATATGAAAGCAATCTCAGGTAGTGTAATAAGTTTGTTCAAATCATGCCCCCCGGACTTAAGGTTTTACATAAGAAGAATCTTTAAATATCTTCTTTTCAAGATCATATTTGCATTTTTGAAATATTAAACTGATTAACTGTTCAGCTTTTTTTCTAGTCAGGTTCAAGAAAACTTGTTAAATAGTATTCCTGTCCTAGCATTTTCTCTACAGAAAAAAATTAAAAGCTTAGGAAAAAAGGACTTTCTTTCATGTGATGTAGAAACCTTGGCTCAAGGTCATGATTTTTAGTAAAGGTCATTAGGAGAAAAAACATTATATTAATATAGCCCCTATATGTACATATATTAAAACCTGAGATTTAACAATGAAACATATAGTAAAATGGAATGGGTAAGTCAGTTTTGTGAGCATGCTAATTGAACCTGTTGTCCCATATAAAGGGCACCCAAAGATAGAGATTTGTTTTTGATTTGCAGAAAAAAATATTTATTTATCAGAAACATTAACTTGCATAAAACTAGTAGTCATTATAGTTATCTTAAATCACAATTTCCTTATTAATATTGAATTTACAGTTGCCTTTGTTTTTTTTTTATATTATTAGGAAAGTGATGTCTTCTATATACTCTCCTCGACTTAAATGTGGGGTATGTGCTAATGTACGTATGCTCCACTCGAACTGCAAACAATGTGGGAACCTATGTGAAGACTGTTCGGGATTCCACAGCAAAGGGAATGCCTTCAAAAATCATAATGTGGTGTCTTTAACTTTTTCAGATGCAATTGAGACGTCTTCAATCAAGGTATGTTAATTCAAGTATGGATATAAGCGAATGAAACCTAGTATTATTATTTCTAGGCTAAAAAAATTTTCAAACGTAAGTAAATCAGTATTATAAGTTAAGAGATATACTTGTATATGTATACCAAACTGCTTTATTTTTTTTACCTCGAAAATGTTAAATAAAAGGAAATACTGTCAAATAAAATTATGTAGAACCTCAAAATGCCTTTGAGTGCATCATTCAATAAGGTTTGATTTCAGTATTTTTCATGAAGTGAGTGTCATTTTGTTTCCTTATACAAGTTTTTCATTTAGTGTAAAGGATAGTATTGAAAACAGACATGTTTGTATCATTTTATTTCTCCCTTTTATATAATCAGATGGAACCGTCCATACAACTAGATCTCCGTGATAATATCCCCGTCACCACATGTATAAAACCACCTGATGTTGCATCGACTTCAACAAATGCCCCAACACCTGTTTATGCGCCATCAACTTCAAATGCACCAACACCTGTTTATGTGCCATTAACTTCAAATGCTCCAAAACCTGTTTATGGGCTATTAACTTCAAATGCTCCAAAACCTGGGTATGTGCTATTAACTTCAAATGCTCCAAAACCTAATTATGTACCATTAACTTCAAATGCTCCAAAACCTGGTTATGTACCATTAACCTCAAATGCTCCAAAACCGTTTTATGTACCATCAACTTCGAATGCTCCAAAACCTGTTTATGTGCCATCAACTTCAAATGCTCCAAAACCTTTTTATGCGCCATCAACTTTAAATGCCCCAGCACCTGGTTATGCGCCATTAACTTCAAATGTCCCAGCACCTGGTTATACGACATCGACAAATACACCTAATACTTCAACAAAAAAAGGTGTGAAACGGAAAGCTGCTTCCGTTACCATGAAGGAAATTGAGAAAGTTGCTTGTCCTAAACATACATCTAAAACAGTGGATTTATGTTGTCAGGATTGCAATCAAGCAATATGTTCGCAGTGTTTGATCTCTAGCCATACTGGACACAGAATTGGAGATATAACCGATTTTTTTGGAAACAAAAGAGCTATGATTGAAAGTGATTTAGATCTCATTCAGAGCCATATTCAACAAAGAGAGGACGCAAAACAGCAGCTGGTTGAAGAACTAGGAAAACTGGAGCAAGCTTCAGAGAGCGTGATGAAGGACGTTAAAGATTTTATTGAAAAGATGCGAACAACCATTCTAAATAAGGCCGAAGAAATGAAGGCAACTACTAAAGAAACTAAAAAGATGATTACTTCAAGAATTGGCGATTTTGTCAAAGAAATTAAAAAACTTGAAATCTTGCGTAAAAAATGTCAAGATGAGCTGGATGCTAAAGATTTATCAGTTGTTCTTTTCAGAAAGGTACCGGCTTTCTCACTCGATACCTACGAGAACCTTCCAAGTTCGTTCAAAATTACACCTCCTGTGTTTAAACCAGACCAATATATTATGGGAAGTTTTGGAACCATCGTTTCTGCAACTATTCAAGAGGAACCTATTGCGTTTAGGTCACTAACTACCCAAATAAAAATGGCAGGAAAAAAGAAGGAACAGAAGAGTCAAAACAGTATGCCATTGCCTGTTCCGACAGCCACGGCTGCTCTTGCTCAAAATCACCAAATAATAAAAGATGCAGTGAAAGCACTTTGTGAAGAGCTTGGTATGGACATTGTTAAAAAATAGAAGACAACTTGAAATTATTTCTCAAATTTGAAGGAGAAAAAAATTTTTCCCAGTAAAGAAAATCATACAATATTAAATTGCCCAAGTAGAAAAAATTATCTTGAAAACGATGAATATGTAATATGACACATGTATCACAATTAGTAAGAGAGAGAGAGAGAGGGGGAGAGAGAGGGAGGTAATGTAAAATTTGAAAGACATGAAATAATAAATGATAATTGTTTTCACTACTGGACGAAAAAAGTGCTGAGAATCCCAAATTTTACTGATAAAGTTTGATAATTACTGATACTGTACTGTTGTTGCTGATAAATACTGATATTTACTGTTATTATTACTGTTGTTGCTGATATTTTTTGTTGTTTCTGATAAATACTGATAATTACTGTTGCCTTTTACTGTTGAGTCTGATAAATACTGATAAATACTGTTGAGGTACTTTCGTTGCTGAGAATTGCTGATAATTACTGTTGAGGTACTGTCGATGCTGAGATTTACTGATAATTACTGTTGTCATTGTTTTTAACCTGGTAATTGGTTTAAAATAAAACAGAAGGCTATAAAAACCTTCAATTATTACTTTCTTTTACTTGAATTATCATGACAAAATTTTCATATTTCTTTAAATGTTCTGCTTGTGACAAAATTACATGACTGTATGTATGTATGTATGCTGATCTCAATTTCTTCATTACGTTTGTGAAAATTTTGATAATAATCAAATGAATTATTAATAGAATGAATATAAAGAAATAAAAATTAATCAAAAAAAATTAACTGCAGAAAAAATGGAATTTTACTTTTACATAAGATCTTATTGAAAAATAAACTGTAAATTAATAAAAAGAAAATTATGCTATCTTAAAAAAGATCCATCGCCGCCTTTCCCGACTCTAAGAAAATAATGTAGGGAGATCGGTGATCTATTTTTTTCAATAATAAGAAAAAAGTTCTTAATGGATAGAAAAAAAATCGGGATAAAAAAGTTTCCTGCAGGTTAGAAAAGTTCCGTGTTCCGTGTTCCTTTCCGTGTTGTTCCGTTTTCACTAGGTCAACTGGTCGAGTTTGGACAACATTTTGTTTTTGAAGGCCTTTTTTTCTCGAAAACAATTATATTTATCTTGTTAAATGTTCATGAGTTTTCTGGTCTCTTTTTGTCGAAATTTTTGAAAATTTGCCCGAAAATTATAAATTTTATCCCTTTTAAAAAGTAAATAAGAGGTGAAAACAGGTTTGAATATGTTCAATCTGTGGGCACTGATTTTAATTAATAATTTATTTATCTTTTCATTTATTTTAATGTTATGTAGACGTTTGTAGATCGTCCAAGAATTAAACTCCTCCACATGTACATATGTACAAATACACACTATATGCATGCGCAACCGGCAAATGGGTGAGCTGATAAAAAAATAGAGGTTAAGAATCCCTAGAGCAAAGGTACATGTGTTTAGTTTGTCTCTTAAAATTTGAATACAAAATCATTTTTATTTAATCAGTTTTGAAATCTCATTAAATTTTTTTATTTGATTTTATGGAATGGTAAATAAGAACTGAAATGAGACTTAGGGGTAACCTCTTGATCCCAAAATGATGTACGATATAAGGTATCCCCAGGTCCCCCTATTATGTGCAATAAAAGATTTCCTTTGGACCCCTATTGCTTTTAAATGTAAGGTGACCTATGATCACTCTGATGATATACAATATAAGGTGACAACTGGTCTCCCTAATGATGTTAAATATAAGGTGGCCTCTGGTCACCCTACTGATGTACAATGTAAGGTGATCTTTGGTCCCCCTATTGATGTAAAATATTAGGTTACCTCTGGTCACCCTTTATTATTTTCACGTTTCTGTTAATATATTTAGTAGTAAGTTGATCTTTATAAAGTTATGAATATGATTATTTTGGAGTAAGACAAAGAAAATTGTCTATCATATAAAATTCAATTAATATATAAGGTGACCTGAGGTCTCCGTATTGATGATATCGATGAATTTAATTTTGTGCCTTTAATGAATGGAGAGTTCCTAGAATGTTTTATTACTACGCAAAATAATGAACTATTTCCGGGGGACCCCAGGTCCTAGTTCAGCGTACGTTTTATCCTTCTGCTGTATACACGGGGGTTAAAAAAAAAGAATCCTGGTAAATTTTTATTCAAAAAAACAATTGAGAGTAAATAATTAAAACATGACTTCATAAATATTTACTTTCAATCTCAACGGCTTTATTGTATTTTAGGCGATATTTTGTCCAAGATATCTGCTGTGGAATTTAGTCCGGTCCGTGCACAGAAACGCTATCAAAATTTTTCCGATTAAAATTAGAATATGATAAATAAGAAAAGATATTTAACATTAACGGGATGGATAAAAATTTCCTTTATCCCATGTTTTATCTATGTAATTATATAGGAATACAATATACACCATGTTCCATTGTAAATGAAATGTCAGAAACATAAGTTTCGAGATTGTAACTTTTAGTTCGAATTTCCTAACGTCCGTCAATACCAAATATTCGAAATTAAAAAATGAATATATAAAACCAAAGATCAATTCTTAAAAGTATAAAAGAAATCTTGCAAGCAATAAAAAATTTTTAAGACATGAACACCCGGAAATGGTGAATATTTTCGACACTATTAATGGTCAGAACGTAAGCAATATTCCTATCGCGGTACATGCATTGAATATGTTCACATGACGGATATGGAATATTTTATTGATTTTATTTTATTGATTTATTTGATTTAGATATTTACACAAATTTAATTAAAAAAGATATTTACTTTCTAGTTTTACTCTGTGTTCTTTTCTTTAATTTTACATTTTTTTAAAATATAAAAACGATATTTCTTTATAACTTTTTTTTCTTCATAAGATATAGCTGAAAGTATAAATAAATAAAATTTTAATTGAAATATTTCAATTATTTCAAGTAGTTTCACTCAAATTTAGACACGAAACACGGAATGTTAACCCTGATCACCAGACACAGACTTCCTGTGTAATGCTATGTATATATATAGATTTTTGACATTTTGGGTATTGGGGGTCTCCAGGTAAATAACACTACTGTTACTTGGACCACTCCCCCTCTTCAGGTAACTGTACGGTAAAAAAATTGGGTTTACGTACATTTCAGATTTTGAAGGAATTCAATCTCTCTCCC
>PRKT01000200.1:746926-775207 GCA_003671525.1 Saccostrea glomerata
CCCCCCCCCCCCCCCAAAAAAAAAAAATCGAAACGAAACCTCGGAATCCACAAGTAGACGTCTTTTTGACATTACGAATATTATGAAACAAAATTATAAAATTGATATACAATTCAAGCATAAAACTTTTATCAGTTTTCATCAGTTGAACCCACCTCCTTACATGTACCCCTATCCCAATCCAAAGGAAAATTAATTTATTACAACCCCTCCCCTTATTGTCGATATACAAATAGATGGTCTAACATAATTTTACAAAAAAAAGTAACCATTCTTGCTTGATTAAAAAAATAATAAGGCCATCTTTAAAAAGTTTAGTTGCCCTCTCTCTCTCTCTCTCTCTCTCTCTCTCTCTCTCTCTCTCTCTCTCTCTTGACCCGATTAACATTTTTAACTTTCCGAGCGAGATATAGATACATAAATTATATATGTACATACATGTATATATTTAACTCCTCTTATCCTGTCAATTACAAAATAAAAATTTTCTGAAAAAAAAAGATTTTCAAACTTTAATGCTCAGCAAATAAATTTTAGTATATGTAAATTTTATTACTTGGTTGATACAAAAAATCTAATGATAATTTTTTTTATTTGAATTTAACAGTTAACGGAAATATATGAATACAGTGATTAAAATAATACATGTAAGAATAAAAATTTCTTTATGCTAAATATATTAAATCTTCATCACCTTTATTCACCCGAGAGCGTACTAAGGCGAAATAGGGAATGTTAAATTTAACAGTTAAGGCGAGATGGGAACAAACCATAATTTTTCCCCGAGTCGGGAGAGTGCAAGCCATACATGGCCTGACCTTTGATTACAAGCTATATAGTTGATTATCATTATTAAATTATATATTAATTGCATGAGTGTTGAAACTTGAAAAAAAAGTCTGAATTAAAAAAAAACCCATCTATTAGTGTTGGCATGAAAATGATGATTTGAATTTTCAAGAGGTCTAAAGAAATTTATTGATTCAGAAAAAATCTTATAAACCTTTTAAAAGAGCGACCTGATTGAAGCCATTGCATGGGTTCCGATTTCACACCTTTTTAAATATATTGGGACAATCAGCCGAATGTTCTAAAACCTCTCAGAATTTCAGCTAAACGATGATATACACATATATTCAAGAATTCATATCCACACTGACTAATCACGACACGGGCCATTTACTGTTAATTATCCATTTCTGTATATAGCTTGCTTCAGAGTAACTATACTCTAAATATTATTTTAAAAAGTTTTCGACATAAAAAGCACAATTCAATGTGTTGATTAATAAACATACAAAAATGTAGCTTTACTGCATTATAAAAAATAGTTGATAGGCTAAAATCATTAATTTATAAGTTGAACTAAGTGATTAGCTGTTAATTAAGAGTTAAGTCACAAAATGGGCTAATTATTGAGATATTAACAATGTAAAACAAATCTTGATATTTGTTCACATTTGATAAATAAAAATTTCAAAATATTTGAAAGTTAGGCATCATGGTTTGCTCATTCAAAGATCTATTGACACTTCTGAAGCTAAAATCACACTCTCGCAGCTAGGATAAGGCTGCCCGTAGAATATCAAACTGTACTAACTTCTCTGAACTACCTAGATATTACGTCATAATAGAATATGACGTCAAGTCACTTCATACTTGAGCTAACATGACGGGGAAAGTGTCATACTTATTACATGGCATGTATATTTATTATGGAGACTTGTGTTTAATTCAAGAGTAATTTAAGAGTTGTTTTTTAAGCTCGTGTGTGCTGTTATAATGTTTAACATTTGATATTTAAATATCTCTATTCCTTTTGCTTGTCCGATATGCACATATTCAAGCAATAGCAAACAGTTATGTTTGGAACGCTCCCCTTCCACGTCCTTAGACAGTGTTACAATTTATGAATCGTGTTTATATTGGATTGGCACAAGTGAAAGACAAGGATAAATTGAAGATACTCTGCGTGAATCTAAAACAGAAGTATGTCTTCTAACTGGATTTTGCTGGGGGATCGTATGTAGTTTATCCGTTTTTGTATAAATTGCGATAAAGAGTGGAAAATACCCCTTCTTATGTTGGTAATTTTAGTTTAACGTTAAATATTTTCTTAAGAAGTAAAAATTAAACCTACCCCCAGCACTTTTCGTTTACCAGGGATCACAATGAATTGATCAATGTAACAAACTTTGCACAATAATTTTGTTTTGCACTTGTGCCGAAGCGATTTTTGTGCAACATTTAAGGTGATTCGAACCTGTCGCCAAAGTAATTGGATTTTCTTAAAAATGATAAAAACGATACTAGAGGATTCCCTGTCCTGAATAATGAAAGTTTTGATATGGGTCAATACGCTAGTTTCCATGGCAACGGCCTCTGAACATGAGAGTGTTGAACTTGTTTGTTGTCCAAAAGTTAACAAGTGATAGACATAATCAAAATTAAAAAATAAAAAGATTTTATTTCCAATCGTATTTTTATGTCATGGAAATGAAAGATAATAACATTGTCTTCCTACAGAATAAATAAAAGTATTGAAATAGTAAATGATATTTAAAAAATTTAATCCGAATTTCCTCAGACTGCTCTAAAAAATGCCATTTTCAGCATGACTACCAATTGATGAAATGGCAAAAAATCATACCAAGAGTAATTGGAATTTTTTCTTTTAACTTTTTTTGAATAGCAGTAAAACAAAGCTTTAAACTTTGAAAAAAAAATTGGTAGGTTCATGAGTCCGGAAAAAAGATATAATCATCTGACTTTCATTGGGGCTTGCTCAATTTTTAGCCTTTTCCTAAGAAACATTTAAATGTGAAAAGATAAACACAAAAAAATCTTAAAAGTATGCATTAAATAATCAAATACATTGTATAATTTATCAATTCTGAACATTTGAGGTAAAAATATTAAATAGAATAGCCATTAGCATCAGAAACATTAAAATAATCTCTCAGTTCGAATTTCCTCTGACATATTGAAATTAATGTATTTTTCATGTATGCCATGTATTATTTAGACCAACAGTTTTTTATTTATTAGTTTACAAACCTGCCGCTCAAGATTTTGAATTATCAAGGGAAAAAATGAGAAAAACAATTTTTTTTTCTTTCCGATATCAAATTTGACATAGGTATAGGTACATTTAGTATAGCAGTACCATAGTTTGGTTCAGTTAAAAAGTTTCAATAATTATTGTAGATTCTGAAAATTCATTTTTCCTCCAGGAATAATTACACATTATAGAACTTATAAAATAATAAAACAGCATTTGCATAGACATGATAATGAATTTAGATACTACCAATTTATTTTCTTAATCAAAGAATTGTTTTCCATTATACATGTACATTATATGTTGTATTCTAGTGTCTTGTTTATCTGTATAATTAACATATGAAAATGTTTGGGTTTTTTTTCATGGGCCCTGAATTGGTAATAAATCGCCCTCTAATTCGATAATGAAATCATTTAATAGTTTATTTATTTATTTTCATATCCAAAAAATTAAAATACTTCATGTCCATGCTTCATTGATGACTATTCCTTCATTTTTCAATTGAAAACCCTATATGAGGCCCCAATTTGAGAATCTGACGAGGAGTAACTTCCCTTTCATTTTAAAATATAAACAAAAAATGTACTGTTATTTATGTTTTTCCATAAAAAATCATAATTTTTTCATTCTAAAATAATTAAAACTTAATTTTATGTCTTCCGATATGTCCTAAGTTAGAGAATATGAATTAAAAATATGAGAAAATTATAATCGTTTCACTTATATTAGTAATATCAAAAGCAAAAAAAGTGATATATTTTTTTCACGACATCTCTTATAAAGCCAACATTCTAAGTCGCAAAACTATCAAAATATTGTGGTATTTATCTTCTTTTTCATTTAATTATTGCTGTCTGGTGGGGCAATTGTGTATCATGTTTTACATATATGTATGATGTTCCAAGTAAGTATATGTATACGGTATAGCGTAGTCTGCATAAATATAACAGTCATCGTTCATGTTTCAACGTACTCAACAGCTCAAAGGTGCGTAGGGTAGTACTTATGACCGAAATAAGGGTGGTCAGGTCATGTTCAGACTTCTTAGCTCATCTTGCTGTTTGAATACTGGACATCCGTTGATATTTACACAGGCACCTGGATTTTTTTATCAATGAGTTGCTATAATAGTAAGCCAAATATAGAAAAATTAAATCCCCTCAATATATATGAATACAAAAGGTGTGCAACGCCAATTTGACCCCTAACGTTAGCTCTCGGTTCAGGCTTGAATTTAACACATAAATCGGACATGCCTGACGGTTTGCGTGTAGTATTGGGTTCAAATATGATATTTCTCGCTATACATTTCTTCCTAAAGTTTAAATCCAACGCGATGATTATGCAAACAACTAAAATTCATGCAAACATCGAACTTCGTTCCAAGACCCAATCGCCATCAGCTGACGTCGCGGAAATGTAATCTCTACACCAAATGCTCCAATACATAAATTAATCAAACATTTGTTAAATAAAATCAAGGATAAAAAACTATGATTTTTCCGTATTTAACTATTTTTTATGTTTGTTTATTAATGAAAAAAATTCAATAATTGTTGTATTAAAAAGTTTATGTTTTAGAGCATTTTGCGTAGAGATTAAATTTCCTTGACGTTTCGCGTTGCGCAGTTGACGTATTTTCGTCACGTTCGAATCACCTTAAGAATATCAAAAATGTCCGTCACGTGATCAACACAGTCATCTGACATCACAGAAATGCTTCATTTTGATACTTGATTAAACTGATATCTCAAGTTGACTGCAATTTCAAACAAGGATCGCATATTGAAATTAAAACCTAGCTCAAAATAAAATGTATATTTTAAAGACATTTTAAGCCTTCGGACAGCCTTGGGAAACAGGGCTACAACGCCTGTGCCGCGCACCTGCAACCTATTAGAACTTCTAACTCTCTCATGTAAAATCAATTAACTTGGGTGATTGCTCTGTGACACACTTATTTTCATAATTCAATAGGATCATTTATTCATGGAATACTTTTCTAATATTTCATCTTAATTTACCAAATTATATATGCATACATATATTATTACATTTCCATTTACACTGTACTTTCAACCACTCAATTTAAGTTTAGACTCCATATAAGAGCACATATAAAATCAAATGAGAAATATCTAGCTGTGTCATAGATATTATATCTTAATAGGATATACCTGTATGAATCTAAGATAAAGTATAAAGCATTTGAGCTCTTTGAAACATTCTTTTATTTAAATTCTTTGATACAAAACTTTTATTACATATGTAATTACAATCCAGACTTTAAATTTCAACATGACAAAATATTTTATGTAATATAGTACTCACTACTGATAAAGAAAAAAGTAGAAATTCTGGTATTGTAAAAAGACTTAGTTATATATAGTCTTCATTTTCATGGGGAACATATCCCTACTGCCAAGTTAATTCGTCTAGTCGGGCATGTACTTGAATGTGTGTTCCCTTAAATGGCCATAATTTTTTTTTTATTTTTTTAATGAAATTTGGCAAGTATGCATGGTTTTGTTCTTCTTTTAAAAAGCATGAACTTTCTTATCATGATAAATTGTGAAAGGTCTAAGGACTTGGTATTCTAATAAGGGAGAAGCCATCATAATGCTATACTTGTACTGGTGTGTTCTCTTAAATGAGTCCATAACCCTTTATTACTTTTTAAAAGAGTTTGGCAAATTTGGTGTATTTACTCTTGTAAAAGCATTATTTTTTTTAATTTAAATATTTTATTGATATTCAAATGATAAATTGAAAAAAGACTGAAATTTAAATAGGGAGAATCCATCATCATGTTATACTCAGTCTTTAAATACCATTGTGTTCTTCTAAATGGCCATAACTTTTCTCTTTTTCAATGAAATTTGGCAAGTATGGTTTTGTTTTTCTTGTAAGAGCTTAAACTTTCTTAATCTTATTTGAAATGATACATTGTAAAAGGACTGAAATATATATATATCAGAGAGAATCCATCATCAAGTTATACGCAGTCTATCGTACTGGTGTGTTCTCTCGAATGGCCATTACTTTTCTATTTTTCAGTGGAATTGGCAAGTATGGTTTTGGTTTACTTGTAAAAGCATAAACCTTCTTAATCTATAAAGGGGAATTATAAAGGACTGAAATTTACATAGAGAATACAATGCATCTTCAATTTACACGCATGCAGTCTCTCGTACTGGTGTGTTCTCTTAAATGACCATAACTTTTTTTACTTATTAATAGAGTTTGTCAAATTTGGTATATTTTATCTTGTAAAAGCATGAATTTTCTAAATCTCAAAAAAATTTAATCATATAATTAGAATAGTTAAATGACTGAACTTTTCAAAGAGAGAATCTATCATCATGTTATACGCAGTTTATCGTACTGGTGTGTTCTCATAAATGGCCATAACTTTTTCATTTTTCACTGAAATTTGGCAAGTATGCTTTTGTTTTTCTTGTAAAAGCATAAACCTTCTTCTTCTTAATCTATAAATAGAATTTAGTAAAAGGACTGAAATTTACATAGGGAGAATCCATCATCATGTAATAGTATAATACTCAGTCTTCTATACTGATTGTGTTCTCCTAAATGGCCATAACTCTTTAATTTTCAATGAAATTTAGCAAGTATGCTTTTGTTTTTCTTGTAAGAGGGTGACCTTTCTTAATTTGAAATTTAGAATTAATTGTTAAAGACTGATTCAGAAATTTACATATTAGGGATAATCCATTATCATGTTATACGCAGTCTCTCGTACTGGTGTGTTCTCTTAAGTGGTCATACCTTTTCTATTTTTCAATGAAATTTGGCAAGTATGGTTTTGTTTTTCTTGTAAAAGCCTGAACTTTTTAAATCTAAAATGATAAATTGTAAAAGGATGGAAATTTACATAGGAGAGGCCATCATCATGTTATACTCAGTCATTCATTATAACTGGGGTGTTCTAATTGGCCATATATATTTTTTTTAATTTTTCAATGGAATTAAAATGGCAAGAATGGTTTTATTTTTCTTGCAATTGCATGGACTTTCTTAATCTTATATGATAAATTGTAAAAGCTAGGACTTAAATCTTTATTATAGGGAGAATCCATCATCATGTTGTATTTACATGATTTAATTTGTCAATTAATTGTATTGCTGTATGAAAAATTACTCTTAAATGGGCATAAATGCTTTACTTTTCAACGAAATTTAGCCTTTTTGGAATAGATTCACTTGTGATAACATGTACATAGTAAATCTAAAATAATAAATGAATTTATGTATAGTTCTTGAAACATTGAAGGGATTTAGAAACTTTTTTCTTAAACACAAGGCCATTCAGGTTTTAGTAACTTAAAAATTTAAATAATTAATTATTTAAAAAAAAAGAAGGAGTTTTAGCTGCCTTATAAATACAAAAATAATTACATTCAATAAATATTAGGTTTTATATAGTCAAGTACCTGCATACATATTGTAAGGATTTATTAGACCTCTTGATCCTTGGTTTCCTCAGGACTTGTCCTTCATTTTAATTCATGTATACAAGTTTCCTTGGTTGAGATCTTTTATTGGATAACACCCTCAAAACGCTACCATGATTAAAGATATTGGAACATGCATTTATAAAGTACAAAATTTAGTCGTTATAGAACACTTTGAATACTTTATTAAGAAAAGAACGAAACTGCTGGAGTGAATCCAGACAGTCGGGACGAATCCACCCCGGCCCGGTTACCAATCGAAATCTCAACTGCGTTTGTATTCGGAGCGAAAAAATATGCATTCTGTAATGCAATTCTGCCACAGAGATGCAAGAACTCGGAAAGAAATCTTCGACTGGCTTGCCTGTCTGATCCTCGATATACAAGAAATCTTTGCAACAGTTTGCTGAAAGGATTATTTCACGTACATTTAAATCAATTTAGTCTCATTATATTCAATTTATTGAGATATTGGTTTAATATGCCTGAATTAGTCCATTATCACCCCAATGCAAATCAAAGCGCCACTATCAAACTTCCGCTATATTTGGCGTCTCCTGCTAAGAACGATAATTCATGTCTAAGGACAATAATCCGTGTCTTATTTCCGGTTATAAGAACGATAACTCCTACACTTCCGGTTTCGGCGTCATCATAATAAATTTACACCTCTCGATTGTTGAAAATATGGGAGTATTTTTTGGGACGTGATTATTATTGTCGTCTGCTAATGTAAATCAAGAAAATGGATGCAGATTTTCACAGTCAACGGAAAAGGGCTGCAAAATGTGTTCTCAATTTACTTGAATGTAACCTCGCTGAAATCGGCAGAAGAGAATATTTTTCAAAAAGATATTGGATTGATATCGTTTGGATTCTGGTGTTGTTTGCTTAAAATCGACGACAAGGGATTTGTAAGGCGTTTCATGAAGAGCTTTGTGATAGTGGTCTTTCATCCTGTGTAGGCTAGAAATATGTTGGCATGTCTAGGCGAGGATAAAGATCCACAGTTTGTATCTGCTTAATGACGAGACCTCTAAATATAGAATGCACAACCCGAATTAAACAGGTGAATTAACCGGAAGTGAGTATTTTCAACGCGTACATAAAATTTCAGGGTTTAGATGTGGTAAAAACGCGATATTTAAATAGAGAACTATTTTACCGATTATCTTGAAAATTAAATGAATTTGAAGGCTGAGAGTTGATAATGCAAAAGTTTTATCTAAATCTTGCCCACAAGCTGTAACAGACAAACTTATACATAAACACACACGCAAGAGCGATGCTTCATTCCCTTGTTTTTCGAGGTGACTTCCAGTCTACCTGATCTTTCTGAGGGATTCCCCACTACCACAACACACACTGAATACTTTTTTACCTACACCATCGAATACATCCATTCTCCACAGACAAAAGAGAGTGAAGCCTTCAATTATCATCCAAGGGAATGAAGAAAGCTGCTTGATATAAACGTAATTTTAATACTGTTGATTTATGTTGTTAGGATTGCAGTCAAGCAATATGTTCGCAGTGTCTAACATCTGTCCATACTGGCAATGGAGATGTTACTGATTTTCTCGACAAAAAAAGAGCCCTGATAGAAAGTGACTTAGATCAAGCAAAGAGAGGAGTGAATCAACATTTCCCTAACCAAAAAAATACTATAGTAAACTAAAGCTAAATATAGTTTGTTAGCTCAAATGAGCTTTTCTGATCTCATTTTGTCCGCCGTTCGTCTGTCCGTCTGTCTGTCTGTCCGTCTGGAAACTTCTTAAATTTTCGACTTCTTCTCAAGAACCACTGGACCAATTTCAACCAAACTTGCCACAAGTTATGACGTAAATCAACTGAGTCACGTGACCATACATCCTTCATCCCCTTAAAGTTTATGGTCGCACGAAAAAAAATAATTCCGTAATGTTGAATTTGATGACGAATAAAATTGATAGAAAAAATATTTAGAATAGAACACTTTGGTACTATGATAAAAAAAAAGATATATACATGTACATTATGTACGTTGTACAGACTTATTTTAATTATTATTTCAATTCTCAAAGATCTATTTTTCTTCAGTATTTAATTTCACTTTTTAGTTTTACGCATATTTCTTCGATCAATCAATCATTTATTTGAATCTTTTTAACATTTTACATTAGTATACATAGACCACAAAAACATATTTTATACATAACAGTAGGTCTAAAAGGCATGCGTGAATAAGAAACTAAACCAAAAAAATTTAGTAGGTTGCTATAAATGCGAAGAAAGGGACTTTAGGCCGGGGAGTATATCTTGTTTATCAGATAAATCTGGGGGAGGTGGTCACATGTATTTTCAATTCTGAATCTCTGCTAACGATGGTTTGGGACCGGTAAATACGTAGACGAGAAATTGACTTCTTTTTTTAATTAAAAAAAAAAGTGTGCAAATAAACAATCATATAGAGATAAAGAGAAAGATTAGTGAAGCACTTTTTTGAAATAATATTAGCATTAATTGTTCACAATTCAGATGCAGGGAAACTCCACTTCGCTTAATCCGAGAAAAAAAACCCTAAATGTATGGATTTTGAATGTCAGAAACATGACGCTGTGTGTCGCACTCATGAATAAATGTTATAATTACTTCAGTTCTGAATTTTGTATGGTTCATTGCAATTGATTCTCTAAAATAATTTTATTCATGCAAATAAAAAATTCAAAAACACACAACTAAAGAACAGACTTTGCCCTATCTATCAGCTATCACTTAATTGTAAACAGTATTTCACCCCCTCCTTTTTGTGCTACAATCAAGTAAAATCATATAAATAAGCACCAAGTCTGTACTGTTCGTTTATACAAAGGTCTCGGACAAAAATGGAATTAAAAAAAATTATAATATCTGCACAAGATTCTAATTTTACAAAAACGCAAGCCGTAACGATATCCCTATGGCAGAATGTACTAATAATTGACCCGATTCTAAAACGAAAGTAGAACTTTTACACGTGGTTGACATGTATGTTCCAGAACAACAATTTGCATTAATGGAAAAAGTTAATTCAAGTTATGATTTATTCTAATGCAATTGTTTTGTAAAACACTCTTTGATTGGCTGATACACTGATGTTTGAAGCAGTAAAACGAGCATTAAGATGTATTCTTATGATACGCGGAAAAAAACGTGCATTAAACTTTCTAAAGGCTTATATTTTTCTGAAAGTGTAATATCCAAGGAATAATTTAAAGACAAGAAAAGTGTATGTTAGTGTTCATCTAAGAAAGATTCAACCCTTTGAACATAGGCCAAAATAGAGCATGGGAAATTTCATTAAAAATGCTACTAGACTATAAAATACCTCATAAAACTTATAAATACAGTGAATTAAAACTTAATTCGGCTGAAATTTACTTGAAAGTATTGAAAAGTTGATTTTTAAGCAAAATATGAGCAAATAAATACCAGTATAGATAACTTGCACCCAAAAATGTTGTTCACCTATGTCAAAATTAGGCACATTTTTCCCTTTAAAATTGCTCGAAAAACCAAAGAAAAACATATTTCTACAATTAAACTTTTTAAGAAAATTGCTGTACAATTCCTTTAGGTATTATGGATCCTTTTCATAGCAAGAAAAGTAGGGGTTAGTGCACATATAAGAAAGATTTGATATTTTTTATATCCCCACCCCCTGTTTCTTTTTCAGCATTTAATGAAAATAAATCAAGGCATTTAGGCATCAAAGTATGTGTTTTATTCACCAAATATTCAAAATTAGTGTGATAATTTCAGGTAATAATTGCAATTTTGTTAAGAAAAGATTTTTAAGAACAAAAAGTAATCAATTAACACATAAAACTTCATAATAATCTGTTGGATGTCCTGTCTTTCTCTTGCCCTGTGGGTTCCGGATTGGGTCCTGGTTTGTGGTGTTGGATGGTGGCCTCACAGGGATTAGTCAAATCCAGTCTCACTTTTTCAATCTTATTTTCATGGTTTTCTACATCTGATTTTAGTGGTTCTTTAACCCTGATCTCTTCTAAAGGCATTCAATAGTGGTTCTTGAAAAAACAAGACTTACCTGTAAAAAATTATTTTACAAAAAAATTAGATTATAATTTACTGGTAATATCATTGCTCAAAAAAATGTTAAATCAATATTTTGTCTATTTGACTTTGTTTTTATGAACCCAGGCCTGTAGTTTAGACTCAAATAATTTCATGTTCATGATGTTTCAGAAATATTCTATTTTTTTAACCCGCATACGCCGCCATAGAATGAAGCGACCTAGTTTCTTACCGAATGTAAACAGCTAAAAATTATAGATGTTATCTTATTATTTTCGTACGGTATGTCTATAAATTTTGGATAAAGAATCTGCATTTACAATATCAAAGGTAATTTATCATATACTAAGAGCTAAAGTTGCAATAAAAAAGATAATACGAATGTTGTCGTCTGCACGCCTCTGAAGACCTTAGGTACAATGAACGTTACGTACATGTAACATGTTTATGCAATGTTTGAGTTTGCGATGTGACAGTATACATGTACTATGTATTTTGAAACCTTTGTATCTATAAGGCATAAACATTGCTATTTCAATAAGTTTGAAAGCATTGTAAACCTACATTTTCGCTTTTTCACTGCTACTGGAACGTCGTCAACACAGTTCGGCGCTCTTGGCTGGCATGTTTGGGAACCGCTTTCGAGAATGTTCCTGTAAGCCTAATTGTGATGTCGGCAATTTTTTATATGTTTTAAAATTTCTGTCGGTTGCCTCTTTCAATGGAGTGCCATTCGGCATTTCTATCGCTTTGAAACGATCCCGTCTTCTTGAGTCTTCCCCCGTCGATCATGTTGATTTCACTTGTCGAATTTCTTAGGCCTGTGTCGTAAATATCGTAATTTTGCACACGTGTTGGTCATTAATACAACATAGAAAGATTTTTTATTTAAAAATAAATAGAATTAAACATATAAATCATAAAAACTTGAAAAACTTGTTTGTAAATTGTTGTCAGTTTGAATTTTACGACATGCCTAAGTACGAAGACCCACTTGGGGTAAAATGATCAAAAGAATGCATCCTTAACGAGCGTGAAAGCTTTTTCATTGTGACGTCATAATAGAGCGACGCAAAACACAATGCTCCGTGACGTATTTCATGTAACAAAATTCAACAAAATAAGACGTAAACAACAGACAAAATGCATGGATTGCATTAGAATGGGAATAACTGATCTTCTAATTTGGTATTTGCGACCGTTAATGCTGATTTAACGGTCGCAAACATCCGTTTTACCGGCTCCGCTTACGCGTCGCCGGTAAAACTCAGTTTGCGACCGTTAAATCAGCATTAACGGTCGCAAATACCAAATTAGAAGATAGTTATTCCCTAATTTTATTTTGTTTTTTAACTGATTGACCGCATATAACATGTTTAAGGAGTGGCGCATAATATTAGAAGCCATATGCCCATAGACTTAAAACTGTATACAATGAAAAAAGAATTAGCCTAAAGAAAGACGTGTATTTCATTGATTGAAAATCACACTGCATAAGATTTATGTCATGTAGTGTACAATACTTAAGCCTTAACAAATAATTCAAAAGAGAGTCAGAGAGAGAGAGAGAGAGAGAGAGAGAGAGAGAGAGAGAGAAAGCTAGACAGCGACACAATGATGTAAAATTCGTAGGGAGGACATCGGAGAACTAGAGCGCGTTGTCTACATAATGTATATTAAAAAAAAGTAATTAAAGATGCTTCAATTTAAATATTTAACCCTGCCACATTCTTCTTTAAAATAACAAAGTGTACGCTTCAAGACTAGATTTTATGACAAATATTTAATACTGTCTTGTTAAAATGATGATTAAATTTGGTTCGTGTTTTAAACCAGAGGCCATGAAATTTGCAATTCACAATGTTGAAAGAGGCCCCATTACTTATCTTAATTATAGACTTAGCATGTTTACTCTATTTACTTAATACCCAGAGGTAGATCAGAGTAACATTAAGCGAAAATGCACTTCCACTTTATAACCAGTTGTGCGCCTCATCCCAAAGGAACCACTGATCCTGGGGCCACATATTACAAAATTTTGCAAATTTAATCATAAAATGGTTAATACCAAAGAGCAGATTTCAAAGAATTAATTTATTTTCAGACTTTATACCCCCTCCCCATCACCCCCGAACCCAGGGAGGGGGGTATACAAAAATAACCATTTTGCTAGATGCACCTTTCTTTATCATAAATATATATACTTGGATCATTGGCATAAAACCCAGGAGCAAAGGAAAGATTTTCAAAGAATTAATGTATTTTCATTACATAATCAATAGAACCCCACCCTTACACCAGAACCCATGACCCTGGGGCCATTAAATTCACAATTTTGGAAGAGGCACTCTTGCTTATCATAACAATAAACTAAATTAGTTAATTTAATACTCAGGAGCAGCGAAGAAGATTTTAAAAGAATTAATGCATTTTCACTATATGATCAATAGAGCCCCGCCCTAACAAGAGAACCCCTGACCCTGGGTCTATAAAATTCAAAATTTTGGAAGAGGTACTCTTGATCAACATAATTATTTACTTACATAGTTTATTTAATACCCAGAAACAGAGAACAAGATTTTCAAAGAATTAATGCATTTTCACTATATGATCAATAAAGCTACACCCTAACACCAGAACCCCTGACCCTGGGGCCATAACATTCACAATTTTGGAAGAGGAAGTATTGATCATTATAACTATTTACTTTAATAGTTTTTATTAATACCCAGAAGCAGAAAAGAAGATTTTAAAAGAATTAATGCATTTTCACTATGTAACCAAGAGAGCCCCGCCCTAACACCAGAACCCCTGACTGTGGGGCCATAAAATTCACAATTTTGGAAGAAGCATTCTTGCTAATCATAACTATGTGCTTAAGGGGATGAAGGACCTTTAGCTGAAAAAATACCTGTCATTTAATTTTTTTCATATTTTGTATATATCTTATTTAGTATGTCCTACATACTATAAAGCAGACATATCAATAGGTTTCTAAACTTATTTCTGAGATATTCAGTGACAAATACCATACCCCACAGTGTCTGAACGGAGTTTTTATTCTTCGTGTTTCTGGGTCCATTACTCGGTCGATAATTGAAATTTTTCACCATATAAAAAATATACCAGCGGAAATGTGTCTTTTAAAATATTTTAGAGCATGAATAGGGTTAAAAATTCGAAAAAGCAAGATTCTTTTGTAACACCACATCTGGAGACGGAAATTTACGACTTTTTTAGGACAACTTAAACCATAAAAAAATTAATTTGCAAAAAATCCTATCATTTAATATTTGAAAATTCACGTCGAAGTTCAAGGTCGTCATTGTATTGATTAACTGTAAAAATATCGATTGGTGAAGCTGAGCTCAATATTGCACGGGGCAAAGTTAAACGAGTCATGATCATGAGAAAAACGTGTCATGTTTACATTTCTCGAGTACGGGAAAACCCAACTATGACGTCACACATTCCTGAAATAAGCGAAATAAGACGAAACCACAGAACTTTTCCGTCTACAACCATGTAAAAATATTTTTTGCGTTCTGAAATTTACAAAATACCCTACCATGTACATATTATGGCCCGTTTTTATGATTTTATACTACCCGTTTTTACCGTGTATGATCTTACTGAACTAAGAGATCAACTATGACGTCAAAGACGCACTGGACGCGCAGAGTAGGGAAACGGCAGAGTGGATTAATCTATTCCGTAATTTGATAATATTTGCAAGAAATTTTGAATGTTTTCAGATATTTTTATACTAGATGGTGAACGCAAACAAACAGTTAAAAAATTATACAAGTACTGTGGTTTCAATCTCGTTTAGTACATATTTTATCAGAGATTATGACGTAAATCAACTGAGTCACGTGACCATACATCCTTCATCCCCTTAAGTAGTTTATTTGATACCCAGGAGCAGAGAAGAAGATTTTAAAAGAATTAATACATTTTCACCATATAATCAATAGGGCCCCGCCCTAACACCAGAACCCCTGACCCTGGGTCACAAAATTTACAATATTTAAAAAGGCACTCTTGCTAATCATAACTATGTACTAAGTTAGTTTATTTAATACCCAGAAATAGAGAAGAAGATTTTCAAAGAATAAATGCATTTTCACTATGTAACCAAGAGAGCCCCGCCCTAACACCAGAACCCCTGACCCTGGGGTCATTAAATTCACAATTTTGGAAGAGGCACTTTTGCTCATCATAACTATGTGCCTAGTTAGTTTATTCAGTACCAAGAAGCAAAGAAGATTTTCAAAGAATTAATGCATTTTCACTATATGATCTATATACCCCCGCCCTAGCACTAGAACCCCTGACCCTGGGGCCATGAATTTCACAATTTTAGTAGAGGACTCAATGCCTATTACATTCATGCCAACAGTTTGCCTGCTTGGTGTCCAGGAGTATAGAAGAAGATTTTTAAAGATTGCACTAATTTTTGTGGCTTTGGCCCCACCCCTCAAGCCCCAGGGGGGCGGGGATCACGAAATTCACAATTTTTGTTCCCCTTCCCTCATAGATGCTTTGTGCCAAAATTGGTTGAAATTGGTGCAGCGGTTTCAGAGAAGAAGCTGAAAATGTTCAAATGTTAACACACGACGCACGACGCACGACGACGGACGAAAACGGAGTAACTCAGGTGACCTAATAAGCAAAATATGGGAGTATTTTTTGGGACGTGATTATTATTGTCGTCTGCTAATGTAAATCAAGAAAATGGATGCAGATTTTCACAGTCAACGGAAAAGGGCTGCAAAATGTGTTCTCAATTTACTTGAATGTAACCTCGCTGAAATCGGCAGAAGAGAATATTTTTCAAAAAGATATTGGATTGATATCGTTTGGATTCTGGTGTTGTTTGCTTAAAATCGACGACAAGGGATTTGTAAGGCGTTTCATGAAGAGCTTTGTGATAGTGGTCTTTCATCCTGTGTAGGCTAGAAATATGTTGGCATGTCTAGGCGAGGATAAAGATCCACAGTTTGTATCTGCTTAATGACGAGACCTCTAAATATAGAATGCACAACCCGAATTAAACAGGTGAATTAACCGGAAGTGAGTATTTTCAACGCGTACATAAAATTTCAGGGTTTAGATGTGGTAAAAACGCGATATTTAAATAGAGAACTATTTTACCGATTATCTTGAAAATTAAATGAATTTGAAGGCTGAGAGTTGATAATGCAAAAGTTTTATCTAAATCTTGCCCACAAGCTGTAACAGACAAACTTATACATAAACACACACGCAAGAGCGATGCTTCATTCCCTTGTTTTTCGAGGTGACTTCCAGTCTACCTGATCTTTCTGAGGGATTCCCCACTACCACAACACACACTGAATACTTTTTTACCTACACCATCGAATACATCCATTCTCCACAGACAAAAGAGAGTGAAGCCTTCAATTATCATCCAAGGGAATGAAGAAAGCTGCTTGATATAAACGTAATTTTAATACTGTTGATTTATGTTGTTAGGATTGCAGTCAAGCAATATGTTCGCAGTGTCTAACATCTGTCCATACTGGCAATGGAGATGTTACTGATTTTCTCGACAAAAAAAGAGCCCTGATAGAAAGTGACTTAGATCAAGCAAAGAGAGGAGTGAATCAACATTTCCCTAACCAAAAAAATACTATAGTAAACTAAAGCTAAATATAGTTTGTTAGCTCAAATGAGCTTTTCTGATCTCATTTTGTCCGCCGTTCGTCTGTCCGTCTGTCTGTCTGTCCGTCTGGAAACTTCTTAAATTTTCGACTTCTTCTCAAGAACCACTGGACCAATTTCAACCAAACTTGCCACAAAGTATCCTTTGATAAAGGAGATTCAAGTTTGTTCAAATGAAGGGCCAAGTCTCATTCCAAGAAGAGATAATTAATAATTACTGAAAAATTGATGGCAATTTTAAAAAAAATCTTCTCGAAAAACACTGTGCCAGGAAAGATGAAAAAACTTATGTGAAAACATCCTCAGGTAGTGTAGATTCAAATTTGGTTAAATCATGAACTCTGGGGGCAAGGCAGGGCCACAATGGATGATCAAATATTACATAGAAATATATAGTAAAATTCTTTCAAAATCTTCTCAAGAATAACAAAGCCATGACTGTTCCTATTTATATGGAAGCATCCTCAGGTAGTGTATATTCAAGTTTGTTCAAATTATGACATCCGGGGGTAAGGCGGGCCACAATGGCCGACCAAAGTTTTACAAAGAAATATACAGGAAAATTCTTTAAAAATCTTCGTCTCAAGAATAGCAAAGCCATAATTGAACATATTTATATGGAAGCATACTCATGTAGTTTTGATTCAAGTTTTTTTTCAAATCAAGACCCCGGGGGAAGGGCGGAGCCACAATGGGCAATCAAATTTGTACAAAGACATATTTAGGAAAATTCTTTGAAAATCGTCTTCTCAGGTGAGCATTGTGGCCAATGGGCCTATTATTAATAATAGTAGATTAAATTTCCAACTCTTTTACTGTAGTAGATTAAATTCCTAAAGTTATCACTAAAATCAGACTTTCAAAGTTTTCACTATACTTTATCAAAGTTTCAATGTTTTTTATCAGTTTAACAAAATTAATGTTTTTTTAAATATTTTTTTTTTTGAATTTTTAGCCCTTTTAGGGGATCAAAAGGGGTTGGTTGGGGCTTGTTTTTTTTTTCTTCACATTTTCATTTAAGTACACAAAGTAGTTGATTCAAATGCAAGATTTACATTCATAGAATTAAAAAAAAAATAGATGTTGACTAAGGTTGATGAAGCCAATTTATTTTTTATTCTTATTAACGCATATTATTTGTAGTTAATTTTTTTTATTTCAATAGATAAAACTTTGTTAACATATGCCTAACATTAAAATGAAATAGATTTAAATAAATAGTTATTTTTCGGTACAAGAGACAACATTAACATTAATTAATATTCTTTTCATGTACAGTATTCTTTTAGAGGAATGGTCAAGTTCTTTTTAAAAAGATCTCGGAACCTTTCATGAATCTTTACCTTGAAATATAATAAAAAATAAATAATTGAAATAAAAACATAAGTTCCAAAGTTTTCACTAGTGTAAATCAAAGTTTTCATTATAATTAATCAAAGTTCCAAAGTTTTCACTGTAGTAAATCAGAGTTCCAAAGTGAATCAGAATTCCAAAGTTTTTACTTTGGTACTAAAGTAAACTTAATTATAGTTTAAATTTTTTGTTAGGATTGGTAGAGGAACTAGAAAAAATGGAACAAACTACAGACAACGTGGTGAAGGAGGGAAAAGATCTAGAGGTTAAAGTATACCATACTACTTATATATTCTGCCCTAAACATTTTCTATAATATTCATTAAATTTTCATTATGCCTGAAAATGTGTAAAGGCCTTAGAAATGCACATCGATACATATAATATGGGCGTAGAAATCGGGAGAGGGGGCATTCCAATAATATTGCCGATGCACGCATATATAGAATGTAGATATCGTTGCTACTCTGTGCCAGTGCGCCCTCAATAAAAAGTCTGATGACCTTTATTATGCAAGTAATTTTTGGTGGTTGAAGATAGCTAAAAACGTATGACTGCCCCCCCCACTCAAATTACTTTCTGTAGGCCTCTGTAGTTGTAGTAGATAAACTCTGAACCCAAGGGCTCTGCACTGGTTTCTTTACACATACAATGAAACTGCAACCGGTAATTCGGACTATATCTGCTGATTAATTATGTTAAGCATAGTTTCATAACATTTTTAAAGAACGGAGGTTTTCTAGTCAGGAACATATCTATCTATACACTATTAATCAAGTTTAGCATGCTGAGAATAATAACATAAGTTGCAGAAACTAACACATTTTATGCCCATCTTCCTGATACTCGCACTAAAGGTTGCTCTGTTTGATGTAATATTACACTATCTGATACCAACACAACACCGTTTGAAGTTGAAAAAGGTCATTTATTATCAAATGACAATTTTGTAAAACTATTACAAAAATGAAAATGTAGTTTGATAGATTTACATTTATAAACCTTGCAGTGATACCAATATCACTACATGCAACTTCCAAATAGATCAAAAAATTACTGTAGAAAATTTTTACATCAAAGGTGGGGTAAGGTAAAAATGCCACTTACTGCCAATGACAGGCAGATCTGAACTGTCATCAGCAGTAATCCCCACCCAACCGTGGCATATTATCACAGGCTCTTCTGCAACTCCTGCAGTAGAAAAAGTTTCCAGACTTACTGTTCTAAGTAAAAATAAATGCTTGATCACAAAGGTCCCTTGCTGTATTTCCCACTCTTGGACTGGCTCTCTACAATGCATCTACTACAACATTTAACTCCGGACACGACATAGTCCGGACTTTTTACTACCATTTCTAATTGTCATGTCCAAAAAAAATTTATAGCACCTGGTGGGATTTCTTCGCAGTATCACATATTCTCATGTTGAACTCATAAACATCACTACTTTAAAAGATATGAAGTCCTAAATATCAGAATCCCATGGGAGAATGGTGGGATTTTCACTCCCACCAACTATCCCACCATTCTCCCATGGGTCGACATTATCTGAAAATCCAACATGCAGCAACTGACAAAGTTTGACAATTCTAAGCCAAATATTGCTCAAGATACTGTAATATAGCCATAAAATGATAAAAGTAGGTCACCATGACCTACTTTTTGGTCGATATTATCCGAAAACCCAAGATGCATCAACTGACAAAGTTTGACTATTCTAAGCCAAATAGTACCCAAGATACTTAAATATAGCCATAAAATGATAAAAGTAGGTCACCATGATCTACTTTTTGGTCGACATTATCTGAAAATCCAAGATGCATCAATTGACAAAGTTTGACGATTCTAAGCCAGAGAGTACCCAATATGTGTTAAAATTGCCATAAAATTTTAAAAGTAGGTCACCATGACCTATTTTTTGTTCGACATTATCCTAAAAACCCATTATGCATCAACTGACAAAGAAGATGGATGAACAAGGCGTGTAGAATGCCTATAGTGTTGGATATTAAGAAATCATATTCAATATGTGAATTGGGTATTTAAATTAACTTCTCATTTTAAATTTATGAAATTATGAGAAAAAATAACCTTTCTGAGAGAAAAAAAATCTCGTAAAAAAATTTCTTTTATAAAATATAAGATGATATTAGTGGGATTCGAACCCTATTAAGCAATAAAAATCCGCCCTATCATACTGCTTTGAGACTAACATGCTAACCACTATGCTACATGGCTCATGAAAATTTCGGACATTTAAATCTTGTTTGTGGCATGACCCATGACTTAATGGACTTGAAGTATTTTTCGGAAAGATGCGAATGTTTTGTCATACAAGTGTACTTTTAATATATAGTGGGTCTTCGCTCCATGTTTTTGTAAACAAAAAAATCTATATTTTATTGCAAACTTTTAGGATTATCTATCAAAATAATTAATAATGGAGGGAAGATCCACTCATATTGGAAAATTTTGTTAAAGTATGAGAAAATGATCGATTTTGTTCTTTTTAGTGTGTGTATGCTTTTTCGTAGGCAAATATTGTCAGTCTTATTAAGATTTTTGCAAATTATAAAAGTTTTACATTAAATATACTTTAATATAAGATGAAATATCAAATAAAATTCGGATATAATTGAGATTAAATTTTTCACTTCTTATCTGTCGCACTGTAGGCACTTCACCCACCTTATCCACCCATCTTTTTTTACCGAGATAAACATTCAGATGGGATAAATCCCATATTAACCAACACCAAGTTAGCATTCTAAATGTTATTAAATTATAAATGAATGTATGAAAAATAAGACACCCAAGGGTCTTGAATCACCTTCTGATAAGCCATAAAATTTCAAAAGTAGGTCATGTTGACATTCTATTCAGTTTACGTTCTCCGAGGACCCAAGTTTCAACAAATGAGAAAGTTTGATGATTCAACACTAATTAATACCTATATATATTTAATAACCACAAAATTTTGAAGTAGCTTACAGTGACCTACTTTTCAATTGACATACTTTGAGGTCCAAGATGCATCAACTGACAAAGTTGGATGATTTTAAGCCAAATAGTACCTGAGAAAATATTTTATCAGGTCACAGTGACCTACTTTTCTGTTGACATACTTAAAGAACCCAAGATACTTCAACCAATAAAGTTCAATGACTGTAGGCAAATTAGTACCTGAAAATATTTAATCACAGCTATAACATTTTAAAGATAGGTCAGAAGGACCTACATTTAAGTCGACATACACTGAAGACCAAAGATGCATCAACTGACATTAAAAATTATGATGATAAGCCAATTAGTCATGTTAGTACCTGAAATATTTATGAATTATTTATTATCATGTTTTTAGTTATAATGACTTGGTACAACTATCTGTAACAAGAGTAATTAAACTAAAGAATACAAGATATTCACTTTATAATATTCTGTTTTACTAAATTCTGTTATTTTAATTCTTTAAATTACAGGTGAATAGGCTAAGTACTAAAATGTATAAGCATACCTGTCTATATTATAATACACTCATGTACATATTGTGTTAATGTCCGACATGTAGGCCTATTTGTCATAGCATCGCATGATTTAAAGCATTCTTAACATCCGCATTTGCTTTACACAGGATGAAACTAAACAATAAAATGGTTTTTTTAATTTACACTTGTTATACTAGGCCTACCTCAGTACCTGTTAGGCCTAATAAACATAAATAAATAAACAGTTACTCACGCGCTTCGATTTGCATTGAGGTGATAATGGACTAATTCAGGCATATTAAACCAATATCTCAATAAATTGAATATAATGAGACTAAATTGATTTAAATGTACGTGAATTAATCCTTTCAGCAAACTGCTGCAAAGATTTCTTTCCGAGTTCTTGCATCTCTGTGGCAGAATTGCATTACAGAATGCATATTTTTTCGCTCCGAATACAAACGCAGTTGAGATTTCGATTGGTAACCGGGCCGGGGTGGATTCGTCCCGACTGTCTGGATTCAGTCTCCAGCAGTTTCGCCCTCTTCTAAATAAAGTATTCAGAGTGCTCTATAACGACTAAATTTTGTACTTTATAAATGAATGTTCCAATATTTTTAATCATGGTAGCGTTTTGAGGGTGTTATCCAATAAAAGATCTCAACCAAGGAAACTTGTATACATGAATTAAAAAGAAGGACACGTCATGAGGAAACCTATAGTTCCCTCAAGGGGATCAAGAGGTCTAATAAATCCATACAATATGTATGCAGGTACTTGACTTTATAAAACCTAATATTTATTGAATGTTTATTATTTTTGTATTTATAAGGCAGCTAAAACTCCTCCTTTTTTTAAATAATTGATTAAAATTTTTAAGTTACTAAAACCTGAATGGCCTTGTGTTTAAGAAAAAAGTTTCTAGGGCCTATATGTCCCTTCAATGTTTCAAAAACTATACATAAATTCATTTATTATTTTAGATTCACTAAGTACATGCTATCACAAGTGAATCTATTCCAAAAGGGCTAAATTTCATTGAAAAGTAAAGCATTTATGCCCATTTAAGAGTAATTTTTCATACAGCAATACAATATTGACGTAAATACAACATGATGATGGATTCTCCCTATAAAGATTTAAGTCCTAGCTTTTACAATTTATCATTTTAGATTAAGAAAGTCCATGCAATTGCAAGAAAAACAAATGCATTCTTGCCATTTTAATTCCATTGAAAAATAAAAAAAAAATATATGGCCTGAATCAGAACACCCCAGTTATAATGAATGACTGAGTATAACATGATGATGGCTTCTCCCTATGTAAATTTCCATCCTTTTACAATTTATCATTTTAGATTTAAAAAGTTCAGGCTTTTACAAGAAAAACAAAACCATATTTGCCAAAATTTCATTGAAAAATAGAAAATTTATGGTTGAACACCAGTACGAGAGACTGCGCATAACATGATGATGGAATTATTTATCCCTAATATGTAAATTTCTGAATCAGTCCTTTAACAATTTAAAATTTCAAATGAAGAAAGGTCATCCTCTTACAAGAAAAACAAAAGCATACTTGCTAAATTTCATGGAAAATGAAAGAGTTATGGCCATTTAGGAGAACACAATCAGTATAGAAGACTGAGTATTAAACTATAACATGATGATGGATTCTCCCTATGTAAATTCAGTCCTTTTACTAAATTCTATTTATAGATTAAGAAGATTTATCCTTTTTCAAGAAAAACAAAAGCATACTTGCCAAATTTCATTGGAAAATAAAAAAAGGTATGGCCATTTAAGAGAACACACCAGTACGATAAACTGCGTATAACATGATGATAGATTCTCTCTTTGAAAAGTTCAGTCATTTTACTATTCTAATCATATGAATAAAATTTTTTTTAGATTTAGAAAATTCATGCTTTTACAAGATAAAATACACCAAATTTGACAAACTCTATTAATAAGTAAAAAAAAGTTATGGTCATTTCAGAGAACACACCAGTATGAGAGACTGCATGCGTGTAAATTGATGATGCATTGTATTCTCTATGTAAATTTCAGTCCTTTATAATTCCCCTTTATAGATTAAGAAGGTTTATGCTTTTACAAGAAAACCAATACCATACTTGCCAAATTCCATTGAAAAATAGAAAAGTTATGGCCATTTAAGAGAACACACCAGTACGATAGACTGCATATAACATGATGATGGATTCTCTCTGATATATATATTTCAGTCCTTTTACAATTTATCATTTCAAATTAGATTAAGAAAGTTTAAGCTCTTACAAGAAAATCAAAAGCATACTTGCTAAATTTCATTGAAAAATAGAAAAGTTATGGCCATTTAGCAGAACACAATGGTATTTAAAGACTGAGTATAACATGATGATGGATTCTCCATATGTAAATTTCCGTCTTTTTACAACTTATCATTTTAATATCAATAAAATATTTAAATTAAAAAAATTAATGCTTTTACAAGAGTAAATACACCAAATTTGCCAAACTCTTTTAAAAAGTAATAAAGTTATAGTCATTTAAGAGAACACACCAGTACAAGTATAGCATTATGATGGCTTCTCCCTTATTAGAATACCAAGTCCTTAGACCTTTTACAATTCATCATAAGAAAGTTCATGCTTTTACAAAGAAGAACAAAATTATGCATACTTGCCAAATTTCAATTAAAAAATCCAAAAAATTATGGCCATTTAAGAGAACACACATTCAAGTACATGCACGACTAAATGAATTAACTTCAAGTAGGGATATGTTCCTCATGAAAATGAAGACTATAAAATTATATAACTAAGTCTTTTTACAATACCAGAATTTCTACTTTTTTCTTTATCAGTAGTGAGTACTACATTACATAAGATATTTTGTCATGTTGAAATCTAAAGTCTGTATTGTAATTACATATGTAACAAAAGTTTTGTATCAAAGAATTTAAATAAAAGAATGTTTCAAAGAGCTCAGGTGCATTATACTTTATCTTCAATTCATACAGGTATATCTTATTAAGATATAATATCGATAACACAGCTAGATATTTCTCATTTGATTTTATATGTGTTCTAGATCTTATAGTCATTGAATTCTCCATACAATCATGCAGTTCTCAATTTGAAAAAAATACTATTTCTAGTGAATGGAGTCTAAACTTAAATTGAGTGGTTGAAAGTACATTGTAAATGGAAATTTAATAATATATGTATGCATATATAAATTGGTTAATTAAAATGAAATGTTAGAAAAGTTCTGATAGGTTGCAGTACGCGGCGCAGGCGTTGTAGCCCTGTTTCCCAAGAGTTTAGCTTCACTAGTGTCACTAGATCTTTGAATGAGCAAACCATGATGCCCATTTTTACTTTCAAATATTTTGAATTTTTTATTTATCAAATGTGAACAAATATCAAGACTTGTTTTACATTGGTAATAACTCAATAATTAGCCCATTTGTGACTTAACTCATCACTTAGTTTAACTTATAAATTAATGATTTTAGCCTATCAGCTATTTTTTTATAATGCAGTAAAGCTACATTTTTGTATGTTTATTGATCAACAATTTGAATTGTGTTTTTTATGTCGAAAACTTTTTAAAATAATATTTAGAGTATAGATACTCTGAAGCAAGCTATATACACAAATGGATAATCAACAGGAAATCGCCCGTGTCGTGATGAGTCAGTGTGGATATGAATTCTTGAATATATGTGTATATCATCGTTTAGCTGAAATTCTGAGAGGTGTTAGAACATTCCTTAGGGCTGAATGTCCCAATATATTTACAAAGGTGTGAAATCAGAACCCATTCAATGGCTTCAATCAGGTCGCTCTTTTAAAAGGTTTATAAGATTTTTTCAGAATCAATAAATTTCTTTAGACCTCTTGTAAATTCAGATCATCATTTTCATGCCAACACTAATAGATGAGGTTTTTTAATTCAGACTTTTTTTTCAAGTTTCAACACTCATGCAATTAATATATAATTTAATAATGATAATCAGCTATATAGCTTGTAATCAAAGGTCAGGCCATGTATGGCTTGCACTCTCCCGACTCGGGGAAAAATTATGGTTTGTTCCCATCTCGCCTTAACTGTTAAATTTAACATTCCCATTTCGCCTTAGTACGCTCTCAGGTCAATAAAGGTGATGAACATTTAATATATTTAGCATAAATAAATTCTTATTATTACATGTATTATTTCAATCACTGTATTCATAAATTTCCGTTAACTGTGAAATTCAATAAAAAAAATTATCGTTTGATTTTTTATATCAACCGAATAATAAAATTTACAAATACTAAAATTCCCATTTCGCCTGAGTTCTTTTTAACCTTTTCTTACATGTTTTTCACAATTAAGGCGAAATGGGAACACTCAAAAATTATTTGCTGAGCATTGAAGTTTGAAAATCTTTTTTTTCCCAAGAAAATTTTTATTTTGTAACTGACAGGATAAGAGGAGTTAAATATATATGTACATATATATGTGTATTTATATCTCGCTCGGAAAGTTAAAAATGTTAATCAGGACAAGAGAGAAAGAGAGAGAGAGCAACTAAACTTTTTAAAGATGGCCTTATTTAATTTTTTAATCAAGCGAGAATGGTTACATTATTATTATTATTATTTTTTTTTTGTAAAATTATGTTAGACCATCTTTTTGTATATCAACAATAAGGGGAGGGGGTTGTAATAAATTAATTTTCCTTTGGATTGGGATAGGGGTACATGTAAGGAGGTGGGTTCAACTGATGAAAAACTGATAAAAGTTTTATGCTTGCATATCAATTTTATAATTTTGTTTCATAATATTCGTAATGTCAAAAAGACGTCTACTTGTGGAGGCAGCGGTTTCGTTTCGATTTTTGGGGGGGGGGGGGTTACAGAATGGCGATAAAATGTATTAGAAATATTTTTTAGCTTTCCTTTCTTATTCTGTATTTGGTGTTAGTTTACAAAGCCAAGTTTGTCAATTCGAAGGATTTCAATAAATAAAGAAAAAAGACACTTTGAAAGAGTTAAGAATCAAAACAGTTTTTTGACTAGTAGCATCATCGTCAGATTTTTTTTTATATGAACGTACACATTTCTGCAGCTTCCATAGATTACTCACCAAGCTTATAGGGTAATTGGTGGAGAAGTTTGGATTTTGTACACACTTGAAATTGATATACCATTTACATTTAAGTTCTACAACATTCCATTTCAACATGTCTTATGAAGTTTTCCACTATTAATTTTTTTTTATTTTGTACATTTTCATTTCTAATTTGAAGGAATTTATTCTTGAGTTAAATGAAATCAAAACTGCTTTCACTACGACAGTACATTTTATTACTTTCTTTATATACCAACCGTTCTCCGGAGACAGCTTTGATTACTCATGATAATTTAAATCAAGAATCTATAATTTTTCCTTTTTCTCGATTAAACCTTTCAAGAACACGTTCACGTTCAATCTGTTTTAAAATAAAAAATTTCATTGGATATTATTGTTTATGTAAAAAAATAATTTAAAGTAAAGAAAACACCTCTCATAATTTTAATCTTTAAATTAAATGCTAAAAAGGGACATAACTCTGTAAAGAGGATCGTGTGATGCATATAGTGTTCTCAGTGGCAACAAGATTAGATCGGACATGAAACATTTTGAAAGCAAGAATTAAAGCTAGTTTTGGAATTATATATTATTATTTTTTTTGGTAATAAATAACAACTTTTAAAAGGATTTTATCGTAAACGTAAACAAGACTATGTTTACCTCTTAATGCTTTAGGTTTGGACGAGACCATATTTTGGGGCGGGGGTGTCTTAACTTTAATTCATTGTGTTATTTTTCATCTGAGTTTGATTTCACAGAAAATATCATATTAAATATAAAAACTTTTTCGTATTACATGTATCTGTTCTCATAATCTTGCATTATGTTTAAATAATAATTAAGCAACTAAAGCTTGGTGTTTAATCTATCCCCCCATTCGCTAGAGAACTTCCGAGAAACCAATGAATATTACACGTCCCAGATATAGATATTCCACAGTAACGTAACATCTTTTTTAAAAGTGGGAGGCCAGCCAGAGAAAATCTTTTTTACTTAATTGAAAAAGTTGACAAGCCAAAAAAAAGTGTGTGGGGGGG
>PRKT01000200.1:781768-851977 GCA_003671525.1 Saccostrea glomerata
CCCCCCCCCCCCCCCGGCCCCCTGTTGCTACGTGCTGTTAATACTTAGACTTTGCTATTCCCAGCATTTCAAATCAAATACATGTAAGTCTGAAGACTGACTGGAATATTTACTTTCCATGTCTAAAATTTACAATTTAAAAAATTAACAGATCGATCGGGAAAGGGGGTGTATTCCTGGTATTTGGGATCTTTTTTTTACCATGTTTACTGCGAAATTAACTGATAAACGGAGGTCAAAAACAAAAATACCACGAGGATATATTGTAGAAAGGGGTGGAGGAATGAATTAATATGTATAGCCTACACTGTAGTAAGATTGCTGAAATGAAAATTTACCCTCTATACAGACACACACAAAACATATTAATAAATTAAATTTTAGACCAGAATAACGCAGTTAACATGAAAAGATAAGAAAAGTCACTATTAAAAAAAATGAATAGTTGGATCTGCATTCTGCAGTATTGATCAATCTACATGTGCGGGTTTTAGTGTGTACTTTGAGTCGAAGTCAGAAGAGCGCTTTTTAAGTCCACAGACTGGTCACCTGCCGAAGATGGAAGTAAGAAGTGAACTTAATTCTAACAAGGGTTGATTCACGCAAGTTTTAAATCATTCGATTGATTTAGCGTGTGTGAATTACTCCATTAACATCACAAAATGTCCATTGAAATTCTGCTTTCAGTCAATGTCTTGTTTACATGTGCACAGATACTAATGAAATACAGTGTACCTGTCTGCCTGTACCAAACTGACCAGTGATGTAAGTAATAAGTATTAGCATGTTATGATAATGAATATGATGGAGGGTAATTTCTGGCGACTTCTATGTGATAGATGTCAATATTGTCCCCTGTTTTCGCGAGAGCGAGGGAATTATGGAATCTCATTCATCTGTCAGTCCGTCTGTCTTACACAGCTAGATTAAACATTAACCTTGCATTCTCATTACTTTTGAATATAGAAGGAATAGGGCTTTCATATTTAACATATACATAAGTGATTACTTGTGACAAGACCTTTTCCAAGTATACTATAAATTTCGACCCAATGACCTTGAAATTTGACCTACCCTCGAATCATGAGTTTTCGTGGTATTAGCGGTTACGCTCCATGTAGTGCTTTAAGTTGGAAGAATTGATACAGTTGCTTTTTGTTACAGATATTAACAGATATTCTCCTTATTTTGATTTTTTTAAAACTCACATATCATTTGCTTTTAGTTCAGAGGGCCATCGTTTGTTTTGCACTGCACCGGATCACAATTTTCGCTGACGTCATATGTTTTCGTGGTATTTTAGAAATCAGTAATCTATGGTAATCCATTTGGGTAAAAAACATATAAATGTTATAGTGACAAAATTATCACATTTATTGAGAAAATAAATACATTTATTGGCAGAATAATTGGAAATAAATTTATTTGTTGCAATAATTAAAATTGTGAGCAAAATAATGTTATTACATTGAACACATTTATTGAAATGAAATGAGAATTTAAAATAAATTTATTCACACCAACAATAAATATTGTGATCAAATTAATGTTTTTGTTCAATTTTATTCAATGATGGCTGATTTTGCCGGAAGACCATGGCAAGGGCAATAGAAAATGTCATGCCTCCTCAAAACTCTGACCTCTGTGCAAAACGCTAAGTGCACCCAGTGGTCGCAATTGTCGAACATGCATTTTCCCCATTTAGTGAAGACAATAGACACACAACTACGAAGTTGTTTGGGTTCAAATAACTTGCACACACAGCATTTCTCACTCTCCTCTATTTCGGAATCTGAAGAGAGACTCTCTGGTTCACGATGACTGCATCGTTTTTGCTGTACATGTATTCCAGATGGGCCTGGCTGATCTGCAGATATAGCTGCTGGTGGATCAGATGATTCTGAAGGAAGGCTTTTGTCACTCCTGTCTTGATCTGAATGTCTGAATGGAGGTGAAAACTTTAGCTTCTTTGTTGTCTTAGGCTTTGTCACTGTAGCTACATAGTCTTTAACCTGGTTAGCAATGCTGTTCTCGGTAATTGCTTTTCCACCCACAATTTTGTTAATTGAGCGTCGCTGTTTGTTATTCTTCGTGAAAAAAACTGGTTTCTTCTTCTCAAAAAAAGATGACAACAATGACTCTTTTGGTTCTTCTGATGATATGTGAATTGGTTCAGTCTGAACGCCTTTGTGCTGAAAGTCCTCTATAACTAGGCAATCTTTATCCTGACTCATCTCAACATTCCTATTTTCCTGGCAATCTGGTAGAACCTGTGTGTCACAAACTACCGGTACCTGTTCTCCACTGCCGATGCTATTTGGAGCCTGATCATCATCATTCACTTCAAGTTCTTTACGAGTGTCCGATGCCAAAAATGCATTGCTTAGTGAAACGACTGAAGGGTCAAAAGGGAATATTCCTGTCCTTCGAAAAGCCCCTCTGAGATTGTTAGGCGACAGGGCAGCGGTGTAAGCTTTACAAGCCAGGTTACAAATATTATATTTATTTACACTGCCAGCATGGGTTCTCTGAAATTTATGGCATTCGTTACTATAGATTTTAGAGAATGGACCAAAACAACCAACGTCCATTGGCTGAAGTATATGGCTGGTGTGTGGTGGTAGTACATAAAGAATTATATCCTGGTCTACGGCCCAGTCAATCAAAGCTGGCGAAAAATGGGATCGATGACCATCATACAGAAGCAGTATCTTCTGGTCAGTAACTCTTCCTTTCGCAAATCGCACAAAGTGGTTTTGTAGGTATGTGGTGAAAATTTCAGAATTAGACCACCCTGTCTTGCTGACAGTACCTTCGGCTCCAACTGAACAACCCTCCATCAACTCCCTTCTCATTCTTGCTCCTGGAAAGACAAAAAATGGTGGAATCTGGTATCCAAGAGCATTTCCACATCCCAGAATTGTAACAGTAGACGACTTCTCGGCTGTGATAACAGATGGAACAATATCTGATGAAGCGACTATATAAGGAGGAGAGTGATTGTGTT
Organism: Saccostrea glomerata; assembly: GCA_003671525.1. Classification (NCBI taxonomy): domain Eukaryota; kingdom Metazoa; phylum Mollusca; class Bivalvia; order Ostreida; family Ostreidae; genus Saccostrea; species Saccostrea glomerata. The sequence goes on from PRKT01000200.1 coordinate 784,776, forward strand.
GAATTCCCTTTTCATCAACATTGTAGATACATTCTGGTTTGTCTCGTAAATCATACTTGTCAAGGATGCTCTCAAGTTCTTTGAAGTATTTTTCAATGCTCTCCCGTGATGTAGCTTTTGCTCGTAGCTCTGATATTGTTTTAGGGCGCCTTACTTTTAAATCAGGCCACCTGTCAATGAAGGAATTCAGCCACTGGAGGGAAAGTGGGTGATCCCTGTCTCGCTTTCCTAAAGCAATAGCATACTCTGTGCCCAGATTCATGACCTCAACACGAGTGTAACCATACCCAACAGCTGAAATTTGTTGAATATGTTTCACTAGCCTAGCCTCCTCTTCTTCACTAAATAATGGGTCTGGTCCAGATTTAGTTGTCTCTATCTTCACATTACCATTAACTCTGTCTCTAAGTGTTTGCTCAGGAATAGAATATTTCCTTGATGCCTTATATACTGAAAACTTATTTTCCACCACATCTATGTAGGCGTTTGTAAGCTGTGTGGGTGAGTAACTTCTATATTTTTTTCTCTTGAGAGAGGCCTAAAAGTAATTTTTATTGTTTTTATTTACAAGTAAAACATTTTAAAACATAATTTAGATATTTTTAAAAAAGTATATACACAAATATTTTTATTTTTGGACAAAATAACTGTTTATTTACAGCACATAACTGTCTGTGGAAACTTTTACTTTTTGGTCTCAAGTGACTTTTTCGTGAAAATTATGTAAAAATGACATTACTGGATTACCGTAGAAAAAATATCAAGAGCGGGAATTTCCCACTTATTATCACATGATCATGTAGCCAAGTGGATTGTAAACAGACGACATTTTGCAGAGTCCTCTGATTTGACTACGTAAGTTTTTATTGTTTATCTAAACTCGTCGAATAAATTTGCATTAAGCAAATTACCAAAAATGTGTGAGCTGTACAATATTCAGTGGCTATACTTACTTGAGCAGTATCGAATCGGTTCATTATTTGACAGCAGATCAATATAGGATTCCCCTTTATTAATAACAAATATGACGTCATTACAATCTCGCACTGCACGAGAATTCCGAAAAATTAAAAATACCACGAAAACACATATACCACGAAAACACATGACGGGACGGTACTTTAGTGGCTTACACATGTCTATAATTACTTGTAACAAGACTTTTATAAATATATTATGCTTTTTGAGCGTATGACCTTGACCGTAACATTTGACCCAATTTTCAAAAATGTTATCCTAAGTAATTAAGTAAGATGTTTTTGATCATGCTATATGGCTTTTGACACATTGGCCTTCATGTTTGACCTAAATTTCAAGAATCTTGACTTTGCATGGTTATTACTTTGACACATGATTGGTTTTTCATATTTCAATTTGACACATTGTACCATAAATAATGGCATCCCAGTCACTAAGACACAGAGAGCTGGGGACCAATGCATTATTCTTTGATTTTTTTCCCCTTTGATTGCATTTTTTTCATCATTAATTAATTTTGTTTTCCCCACTTTGTTAACTCTGCTGCAATTTTTGTGACATTCAGTTTGAGGTGATATCTCCAGACTTTACCAGTTTGTAGATAAATAAATAAAAAAGAAATCTAAAGAAAAAAAAATCCAAAGTGGTTTTAAAAATTAGCTAGCAGAAACTTTTCTTATTTATAACATAACAGTTCCTGGGGTTAGGGTGGGTTCACAAAGGGGGATCAACATAGGAATATTATAGTAAAAAATTCTTATCAAGAACAACAAAGTTTTATAGTTATTAATTATGAAATCATCCTCAGGTTGTGTAGATTTAAGTTTCTTCAATTCCTAATTAAGGCGGAATGCCACACCAACTTTTTATTTTATAGATCTCTGAGTCAACCTTTTTGAACAATGGTTTCAGCATTGAAAAGCTGACATTAGCTCTTAATTTTTCTATATGATTTTTTTTGTATATTTTCAAAGAAAATTCAAAAAGTTATTTTCATCCAAATTCGATGCTTTCTTGTAAAAATTTTGCTATAAATGAATGCATCACATGAATACCTAATAAAATATATATGTTAAGAAAAGCTGTATAGATTTTAGATTTTTTAAAATAAAAAAATGTTTATGAAAATAAAACACATAATTTGTGAATATTTTTTAAACTTGAAAATGTGGTTAAAATCTTCTTAAAACCAGTCATATGGGGAGAACCTGTTCATTAAAAATATTTATAAAAGAAATTGAAATGCAATAACCAAATTTAAGAGAAATTAATTTTTTTTAATTTTGGCCAATCCCGATCATACCCAAATTTAAGGGAAATTAATTTTTTTTAATTTTGGCCAATCCCAATAAATAACATTTCCCCTAGAATGTTAGTATGATAAGGTGTTATAAGGGTTAAACATTTTTGAACTTAACAATAAAATAGATTTTTCATTGTAAATACATGAAGAGGCAATGAGTTTGAATTTTATTCATATTCATTTGACCCTAAAGTAGGTCACAGTGACAATCTTTAAAATATCTTAGGTACTCATTGGCTAAGAATTATCAAACACTGTCAGTTGATGCATCTTGGGTTTTCTGAGAATGTCGTTCAATAACTAAGTCATAATGACCTATTTTGACATTTAATGGCTATAATTAAATTACCGGTAAGTATCTTGGGTACTTACTTGTCTAGAATTATTAAAATTTGTCAGTTGAGGCATCTTGAGTTTATCGAAGAATGTCAACCTAAAAGTAGGTCACAGTGACCTACTTCTGAATGTCTCAGGTATTTTTTATTGTCTTACACAACTTTGTCAATTGATGCATCTGGTTTTTTCGGAGAACATTGTACAAAAAATAGGTCACAGTAACCTATTTTTTACTATATCTGGTACTTATTGGCTTAGAATTATCAAACTTTGTCAGTTGATGCATCTTGGGTTCAGATAATATCAACCAATAACTAGGTCATGGTGACCTTCTCGTGACATTATATTGGTATATATTTAAGTATCTCTCATACTTTTTTTACTTAGAATCATCAAACTTTGTCAGTTGATGCATCTTGGATTTTCAGATAATGTCGACCAAAGTGTAGGTCATGGTGACCTACTTTTATCATTTTATGGCTATATTTAAGTATCTTGGGTACTATTTGGCTTAGAATTGTCAAACTTTTTCAGTTGATGCATCTTGGGTTTTCGGAGAATGTCGACCAAAAAGTAGGTCATGGTGAACTACTTTTATCATTTTATGGTTATATTTAAGTATCTCGGGTACATTTTGGCTTAGAAGCGTCAAACTTTGTCAGTTGATGCATCTTGGGTTTTTGGATAATGTCAACCAAAAAGTAGGTCATGGTGACCTACTTTTATCATTTAATGGCTATATTTGAGTATCTTGGGTACTTTTTGGCTTAGAATTGTCAAACTTTTTCAGTTGATGCATCTTGGGTTTTCGGAGAATGTCGACCAAAAAGAAGGTCATGCTGACCTACCTGTATCATTTTATGGCTATATTTAGGTATTCTTGGGTACTTTTTGGCATAGACTTGTCAAACTTTGTCAGTGATGCATCTTGGGTTTTTGGATAATGTTGACCAAAAAAGTAGGTCATGATGACCTACTTTTATCATTTTATGGCTATATTTGAGTATCTTGGGTACTTTTTGGCTTAGAATCATCAAACTTTGTCAGTTGATGCATCTTGTGTTTTCGGAGAATGTCGACCAAAAAGTAGGTCATGGTGACCTACTTTTATCATTTTATGGCTAGTTTTAGGTATCTTGGGTACTTTTTGGTTTTGACTTGTCAAACTTTGTCAGTTGATGCATCTTGGGTTTTCGGAGAATGTCGACCAAAAAGTAGGTCATAATGACCTACTTTTATCATTTATGGCTATATTTGAGTATCTTGGGTCCTTTTTGGCTTAGAATCATCAAACTTTGTCAGTTAATGCATCTTGGGTTTTTGGATAATGTCAACCAAAAAGTAGGTCATGGTGACCTACTTTTATCATTTTATGGCTATATTTGAGTATCTTGGGTACTTTTTGGCTTTGACTTGTCAAACTTTGTCAGTTGATGCATCTTGGGTTTTCGGATAATGTCTATCAAAAAGTAGGTCATGGTGACCTACTTTTATCATTTTTATGGCTATATTTAAGTATCTTGGATACTATTTAGCATAGACTTGTCAAACTTTGTCAGTTGATGCATCTTGGGTTTTCGGATAATGTCGACCAAAAAGTAGGTCATGGTGACCTATTTTTATCATTTTTATGGCTATTTTTACACATCTCAGGTACTTTTTGGCTTAGAATCTTCAAACTTTCTCATTTGATGCATCTGGGGTAATAGGTTACTTAGAGTTAGAGGCTTTAAATAGAAATGATAGATTGTATAATCTACCAGAAGAGTGATTGAAGGACCTTGGGCCTCACATATTTATTTTTACAACTAATAAGCAATGTTTTAATGAAATGATTATTATGAATTTCAAATAAGTATTTTCTTTAGATAATATGTATATGAATATTGATTACTTAAAATATTTGGATGCAACATTGGTCAGTTACAAATGGGATTTATCCCATATTTGAATATCGATGGGAGTAAATGTCCCACATATCATGTTCTATGGGGTTTATCCCATATTTGACCATGAATGGGAGAAAAAATCCCATTTGTCAGTATTCGTGGGATTTATCCCATTTGAACAAATTTGTGGGAGAAAAAATCCTAATGGGAGAAAAAATCCCATCTGACATTTTTTCTCCCATGGGAGAATGGTGGGATGGAAAATTGTATCGTTACCAGTATCTATATAAATAATAAAGGAAATTTTTGTACATCATACATGTTTTCATTGAAAATAACTTCAACTGCAGATTGATAATGACACCAATTTACAATTTCTCAGCAAGAAATTTTCTGTAGTGTTTCTTATAAAACAACTCTAGTTTTGGTAACATGCAACCACACCAGTAATCTCTCTCGACATTAATTTCTTCCACAAAAATATCAACAAATGTGTATACAATAAAGAAACACTTCTCTTTTTTACACACATTAAGCTGCCCTTGCACCTGCATGTAATAATTATGACTCTGTTTCAAGTGCAATACACCATCATCATCCTCTTGCAAGAATGGGAAAAATATATCTGCAGCAATCTTACGATCTCTACCCTTATATGGACATTTGATTTCAATAATTGCACTTTCTCCAATAAAACCATCTCGCGAAGCAGCCAAATAATTATTCTCTAAATCTACAAAAGGCCACAAGTCTTGACTTTAAAACCCGTTTTGTCTTGGAATACTTGTCTTGCCACAGCTTCATATTGTTGGCCATGTAGGACAGCCAGTGTTTTTAATTTAAGAGGTTTTAAAATGCTAGAACACAGCTTCAGTCTGTTGCGTCGATCGGTAGCTTTGCAAATATCCCCAAACCTGGAAGCTGTCAAACGCCATTCTCTTTCACGGTGCCAATCTTTTGACAGGCTCTGTTTCCTCGTTCTGTGTTCAATGCGAGCGATGTCCCTATCTGATACCTGTACAAAAATTTAAAATTCTTTATACACATACCAAAGGATATCTTCAAATTCATCAAGATTCACCAAAACAATTTCTTCAGCTATTTTACAAAATATTTTATTTACCGGGTATATTAATATACCTTTTGAGCTGCATCTATCCAATATTCGGTGAATGGCAGGTCCAAGTAATCATGGTCTAATACTGCAATGTTGATAAATGCCTTGGGCTTTATGTACTTGAAAGCCAAATCTGCAGATGTTGCAGCACAGTAGTTGGTTACAATGTTGCTCACGTAATCATTGTATCCAGCTATTCCTCTGTATTTCTGAGGCCTAGGGTCACTAAGATCTGGATTATACCGACAAGGCATGTCCTCAGCTTTTATGGGGGAGCCTGTAAAATTCAAAGGTTTAAAATAAGTTGGATGTTATTTTTTTTAAGAAAATGACACTAGCGAATTTCATTTTATTCTATTTTAGTTTATCAAATATATACTCCTGTAGTGTTTTTCTTTACAAAGTCATATACTGAATATAAGTACTTGTGTAATTTAATATTTGCATAAATGTATTCATATAAAACTTTTTATTAATTTTATTTTCATGGTTTACTATAATCTACATTGCTTGGAAATTTTGGATCACATGTATCAATCAACAAAGTTTAATACTGAACACAAAAATATTTTGCAAGGATGGGAAATAATCCTTCAAACCTTCAAAAACAACTCAACAAACTGTAAATTTATGAATTCATCTGTAGATCATGCAACTTAAAAAAAAATGTGACACAGGCCTCAGAGTTAAAGCTGTATATATATGTTTATGTTTAAATGGTATCATCATCGTCCAAACATTATACTGAAAATCTTTTTGTATCCCTGAAACTTGTGTAAAAAGACTAAAAACCTCAAATATTTTACATCCATATTGTCAAATTCACAAAAAAGAAAGAAGAAACATTTTTTAACACAGTTAGCTCAACTTTAAAAGACTTTTTTGGTTTATGAAAAGTCTGAAGATTTTCTGTACATCCCCTAGGAATTGCTATTATATGTGTTTCCCGAAATTTCACCAAGAGCAAAACAACAGCAGCTACATGTTTACAGGTTCCATTGGGGCCCTTCCCAGCAGGGCATTCACAGTCTGAATTTTTAATTTCACCTGTTTTTCTGTCAATTCTTACACGATAATTGTAAGACACCTGTTAAATATAGCCATATATTTTCATCCACATAAGAACTAATTTTGACTGGCTCTACATTTACGTTATGAACACACATTGATTTCTATTTTAAATTTGTTATTGTTCATTTATTAAATAAAAAACTACCTTTTTCTTCATTGCAGCTCTGACAAATCCTGTAAGGAAAAAGTCTTCATCTTGACAGTTAATGCTCAGTGCTTCAACTCTCTCTGACTCAAGCAGTAATTTTCCTTTCACAATGGCCTTTGTATTGCCCATCATTTGTCTGTCGACTGCTTGTCTGTATTGAAAATATCCTAAGATTTCCAAAAGAAAATATGAATTTTACTCCTGCATGCTGACATATTTATTTCTGATATAAATTAAATTTTCATGACTGGTACATTTCATATGTGACATACAACAGTTACACATTTCAAATACAAACTTAACTGCCTAAGCGAGTTTCCCTTGATATCCAAATTCATAGTAATATTACCTTCAATATGGGCTTGTGTTATGTGTGGCAAAAGGTCATAATGGCCCGATGTCATTTGTTTATACCCAGCAGGTCCAGTACAATCAGTACATTTAGCTACGTAGGTAGAATTACCTACGTAGCTTTATTTACCTACCTCAGGTAGCTTGATTTAGCTATTTCAATGTAACTTTTCTTTTTATGGAAAAGAGACAAAAAATCGCAGTTAAATGACTATTGATATTTATACTAGGTTGTCTTTAAAAAACAATCCAAAGCAGAGAGTAACTGCCTAAGCGAGTTTCCCTTGATATCCAAATTCATAGTAATATTACCTTCGATATGGGCTTGTGTTATGTGTGGCAAAAGGACATAATGGCCCGATGTCATTTGTTTATACCCAGTAGTTGGCCATTCTACACCCCTTTCTGCTGGCAGTTCAATGACGGGACCGCTAAAGTTGAAATTCCGTTCGTATGCTTCCAACCTGCGTGAAATACAGGCATATGTAATATGTTTTGAAGGCATGTTTAACATTGTTGTCATTTCACTACGTAGCACCACATGACTCGGAATACCGTTATAATACAAGTTATATAAGGATTACTTCAATGAATAATGCTTGCATGTAATAAAATAAATGTTTTCTTACCTTTCTATGAGATCGGTTTTCCTTCCCGTAGTTACAGCGCCGCGTAATATTAATTCTTTTTCAGTTTCGGCACTGTGTACGAAGCGTACGCCATGTTTATCTAGTATACCTCATCAATCGGAGTTCCTCGGATGACTCGTACCTCGCACATAACCTCGGACGTCAACGGTGATCTTCCATCTTGCTGATTCAGTCATGTGATCTTATTTGAATTTCATTCAAATATTATACTTTTGAAATCCGAGTTACTTTGATGCACGCTCAACACTGTGTTCTTGCTTTCAAAGAATACTAACATTTGGTTGTAATTAACACGAGGAATTACACAAATAAAGAAACCTTTTCTAGGAACTTTAGGCAGAGCGAAATATGAAATGAGTGACAAGGCAGTTTCCGGCGGAGAAATGTAGAGATCTGATGCGTATTCCTCCACCTATCACATCCGAGGTTTGAATGGAGCGTAGCGGAGTCAGCCGAGGATTGCCGATTGATACCTCATAGTACACCAGCGCCTCTAGCGGCGCAAGGGGGAGATAAGCCGTTGGCTGACCCTATTACAAAGTGTGTAATAAATGGTAAGCAACCATTTTTTTCTGTCCGACTTCTAAAAGATCACTCTTACTGCATAAAACTACCCGTTCAAGTAGAGCTCTTTAGTGTGCTGTTCAGAGCTTAATATTACAGTGTACCTCACTAAGTTGATTAGTAATATGATTGAGGCTTGGGAATTTACAGCATTTCATTAATTTCCAGTATGGAGATACATATCAATATTCACATTTCCAATCCCACAGACAAGCAAGCTCAATGCTCCTAATTTGGCAAACTATATTATTAGTAACGGACACCTTGGTACTTTCTAAGGAAAAAAATCCAATGCCATATCTCCAACTTCACCACTGTTTTGAGATTTTGTGATATTCATCTCTGCATTTTCTGATTTCATCATAAACTTCATGATGTTGCATCTCCATGCATATATTTAAGATGATTTTTTTTTCTACCTGCAGATGTAAATACAATTTTCAATATCTTCAAATAAGGACAAATATCAAACTGAATTAAATACACACATAAATGTAAAAAGCAAACCTCTTTATGACAGTTATCCACGTTAAACATGTTTTCTTTCATACATGCATATATCATAATTGATTTTGATGAATACAAGAGAAATAATCAGACCATAAACTTTATTTAGTACTGTGTTTTTTTCTAACAATTTAGATTTTTGAAACTGTTCACCTTGGAGAGAAATTCATCTATAGGCTGTCAAAATTCTTGAAATTGTCTTTCCCAAAATTAACTCCAAGGTTTCATTCAAATTCTCTTACAGCCATGACATACATGTGTATATGTTCGTGTTCCTTTTCTTTTCATCCTCTTTGGTGAATCCTTTCCAAAAAAAAATAATAAATAATGAATATATTCTGATAATGTAAAAAAAAATTCACAAAATTCCTGATAAAGATTTACTTATTTTATAATAAAAATCAATCAATTTAATAATGTTTATGTCAACATGATCAAAAGGAAAGTCAAGTCATCCTTACAAGTACACGTATGTACAGGTCAAGCTTTATATATAGACTGAACTATTTTCTTTTAGTTATATTTTAAACATATTTTATTGAATAATTTATTCAAAGGGTTTGGTTACAAGTTCTTAACTTAGAAAAAAAATGTTTCCCTTTTCCTTTGATACATACCTTTTAGTTTTGTATATACTAGTAGGTGTATGTGTAATTATATGTCTGAAATGTACGAGGGTCATTCAAAAAATACGTAGACAATGCTTCTCAGCGTCATATAATTATTACAAGATTATAGATCAACACATTTTCGTAAAAATAAACATTTATTTTGTCGAGTTGTAAAGTTTCATTCCATTTGATTAAATAGAACTCATGTTAGCCAAAATTTAAACCAACATGTTTTGTTACCATGGAACACGGTTAACCAACATTGCAACGTCAAAGACAACGTTGAGACAGTTTGTCAAAATTATTCTAATTTTCTTGACTTCAAACACGGTTTGTAACATATTCTCCATTCACAAAAACATATCCACAACACTTAATACCTAGTTTGCGAATATCTGTACAAATTTAGCTTGAATAAGAATGTCATTGTTTTCAAATTCTTTAATCACCATGTAACTCTATTAATTCTGCAACAGTGAAGCACACATCACGTTCAATAACGTTCCTAACTCTTTCGACAATATTTTTAACTTAAACCTGCTTTTATTTCAGACAATCCATCGTCCGATTCAAACTCGCTTCCACTCAAAAATTGTATTTTCTATTTTATACAAATACACACATTATTTTTCAAACAGATCCTGGTTTATACATGTACGGATTTTTTAAGTTTGTAGAAGAAGTTTCCCGAATGTAAAGTACCATTTTATTGCTACTAGCTGCTCCGTGATGTCCTCCAACGTCATGGTTTTTTGCTTTTTTAAATCAAGTTCATAAGTATTTAGAAACCGATATATTTTATACGGAGCGGAATATTACATAACCTGATTTCATTTCAATTAACACAGCAATACTTTATTTAAACATGTAAATTCTATTTCGTTTCAGCTCCATTTATTAGAGGTATGGCTGTAAATACTATAAAGTGAAAATTAGTAAATTACTCAATTTTGATGGTGCTCCGTGGCCTCATTTTTGCTGGTGTAAATCTTTGGTAATTTTAATAAATATGAATTCCATTTTTTTTTAATCAAATTATTTGAAATTGTTGTTAAATTATTTGTACAAAATTTGGATATAATATGACGTTAAATAAAAAAAGTTAGGACAAAAGTCTACAAACTTTTTGAATGACCGTCGTATAAGGATTTACTGTTAAACACAAAGATTGTATCATGATTATACCATAATTTTTCATCCTCCAATGTTTTTATAGAGAGTGTTTTTTTTTTTTTTTGAAAAGGGAAACTAACACCTAATGTTATGAAGAATAGATTTATTGATTGCATAATGCCCCTCTCGAGAATTTTTCACTAATATGGAGACGCCACCACTTGCCAATGAAGAGCTACAAATTTTGTCCTATACTCGGCACTCGGGGCGTTTGAACAGTTTTATACGGACTCATCCGAAGGACCGTTCTCCATGTCCCACAGGGGGATTCGAACCGGCGATGTAAGGAACAACTCCTTACTTTGCTACTCTAGACAAGACGCTCTAGCCACTGCACCATGCAAACGACGTAGAAGTATTATAACCAGGTCAACCTCATCCTGGACTCCGGCCTATATGAAGCTTTTTTGCTAAACCTCAACCATCAAAGTTTGAGGAGGCAGAGTCCCGAATGACGTTGGGCCGATTATAAGTTTGTTCATTTACACCCGGGATCTTGGCTATTTCTGTGAGAGGAGATGCCAAGTGAAATAATTCAAATAATCCTTGAGCTGGGTCGGACCGACTCAATTCAGTTTTTTTTTTTGTATTTTATTTTATTTTCAATATCCCGTTCCTTTTGACCAGAGGACCTTTCTTGACCAGAGCGGCTCACAGGCTCTAATTCTCAACCTGTATGAAATGAAACAGAGACAGACACAATCCAGCTCTTGTCTTTTATTACATAAAAAATCCGATTACATGAAATAAATAATTTTACACACAATACTAAACCTTATAATAAAGATTACTGTGTTACAATAAAAACAATTTAAATATGTGAATAAACTAAAGTAGATAAACTAAACCATCTGAAAACTTAATAATTTTACAAAAACGCGCAAGTCTACAAAATAATCTTACCTGTATGAAATGAAACAGAGACAGACACAATCCAGCTCTTGGATAAAAACGCGAGTTTTCAGTATGCTAAACATTCTATATTCTGACGTCATTTTCCTGAGATATTACGTCATAAAAATTATAAAGTGACGTCACAATATGTGTATATTTTTCTTATCTTTCCAATGATATCAAACTCAATAAATTCCGTAAAACGGTTAATTTTTTATTAAACAGTTCTCAGGACTTTTGAAATGCCCCTCGTATTTGATATCATCGCGCCGACATAGATCTCCAGAATAAATACTTTCTAAAACAATGAAAGAAGTACGTTGTGCTTTAGAATCCATTGCATGATACTTTAAAAAGTATATCGTCCCATGCAAAGATATCAATAATGTTATGAATGCATGGGATAGAAATTCACAGTGCAAAATACTTGGCTATAATTCTTTTTTATGTCCCATAAATTTATATGGAAAGCATTGATTTTTGTACAAATGTAGGCAATTTCTCTGAATTTGTCCTGTTTATAGCACTGATTCCCCATTGATGCATTGTAGATTTGCAAGAAAAAATAATAACAAATTCAAAAATATACCCCTTTTTTGGCACTGAAAATTTGTATTTCATTTAGGATATATTACACACAAGCTAGTACATCCCATTTGGACAATGTATTCAAACCTCCTAAAGGAGAAAATTCCTCTCCAAGAAAAAATAAATTATCTCTGCTTTGAATTGTTTTAAAAATCTCCCTAGTATGAATATTTATAATCATTTACTTATGATTTTTTGTCTTTTTCAATAAAAAGAAAAAAACGTGCGAAAAGTAACATTGAAATTGCTAAATAAAGCTATCTGAGGTGGTAAATAAAGCTACATAGGTAATTCTATCTAAGTACACTGAATATGTAGCAAACACAGGCTTAAAACCAGTGATTGTACTGGATCATGTTTATATATATCATTGGGTCTGATGTATGTATTAATTTTCTGCCATCAACATGTATTTTAATCCACGCAACACAGTTAAGGTTACAAAAAGGAGGCGGATCCTAATTTGTACGGGAAAACTTGACTATGACATTATACAAAATATACGTCATACACATGTCTTTAAAATACCACAAAGTGAGTTGATTTTTTAATTCAACCAGTAAGAAATCATCAAACTACATAAAAACTTACTAAGTGTGCTGTTTTGTCGTTGGTTAAATCCCACATAACAAGTTATAAACAAGTCACTGATCGCATAACACTTGTCAATATGACGCCATTTCTTTAAACGTGACGTAGTTTGTATGCAGTGAGAGACAGATCAAGTGATATTTTCTCAACAAAATATGTATTCTCTAATTAAATAATGTATTATTTACAGATATTCTATAGGCCAATAACTTGAATTAAATTTCTGCTTCACTATTTTATTAAAATATTTTCTGTACATTATGTATTTAATTTATACTGCCGTATATTTTCATGCAAGTACATCGGAGGGTAATGTTGTAGGTCTTAATAAATCGATCTAGATCAAGGGAATACACTCCATGGATCACAGTAAGCTTTTATAATTCAACTCTAGAGCTATTAAGGTATCTGAAAAATGCTGCGATCCTGATGAAATCTTAAAAACAATTTAATCAAATCAATATTTCATACCGCTGACCAGCAAAAAAAATATAGCATTCGGCCATACAAATATAATTTTAACAATGAAATTGCAGAATTTAGACAGGATCGCAGCACTTTTTAGAAGCAATAATAACAGTGCGACATTTAACTCCGGACACGACATAGTCCGGACTTTTTGCTACCATTTCTAATTGTCATGTCCAAAAAAAAATTATAGCACCTGGTGGGATTTCTTTGCAGTATCACATATTCTCATGTTGAACTCATAAACATCACTACTTTAAAAGATATGAAGTCCTAAATGTCAGAATCCCATGGGAGAATGGTGATATTTTCAGTCCCACCAACTATCCCACCATTCTCCCATGGGAGAAAAAATGTCAGATGGGATTTTTTTCTCCCATTAGGATTTTTTCTCCCACAAATTCGTTCAAATGGGATAAATCCCACGAACACTGGCAAATGGGATTTTTTCTCCCATTCATTGTCAAATATGGGATAAATCCCATAAAACATGATATGTGGGACATTTACTCCCATCAGTATTCAAATATGGGATAAATCCCATATGTAACTGACCGATACTTATTTGAAATTCATAATAATCATTTCATTAAAACATTGCTTATTAGCTGTAAAAATAAATACGAGAGGCCCAAGGTCCTTGAATCACTCTTCTGGTAAATTATACAATCTATTATTTCTATTTGAATCCTCTAACTCTAAGGAACCTATTACCCCAGATGCATCAACTGAGAAAGTTTGAAAATTCTAAGCCAAAAAGTACAAGAGATGTGTAAAAATAGCCATAAAATGATAAAAATAGGTCATCATGACCTACTTTTGGTCGACATTATCCGAAAACCTAAGATGCATCAACTGACAAAGTTTGATGATTCTAAGCCAAAAAGTACCCAAGATACTTAAATAAAGCCATAAAATGATAAAAGTAGGTCACCATGACCTACATTTTGGCCAACATTATCCGAAAACCCAAGATGCATCAACTGACAAAGTTTGACAAGTCTAAGTCAAAAAGTACCCAAGATACTCAAATATAGCCATAAAATGATAAAAGTAGGTCACCATGACCTACTTTTTGATCGGCATTATTTGAAAACCCAAGATGCATCAACTTACAAAGTTTGACAAGTCTAAGCCAAATAGTACCCAAGATACTTAAATATAGCCATAAAATGATAAAAGTAGGTCACCTTGACCTACTTTTTGGACATTATCCGAAAACACAAGATGCATCAACTGACAAAGTTTGACAATTCTAAGCCAAAAAGTACCCAAGATGTGTTAAAATAGCCATATAATGTTAAAAATAGGTCATCATGACCTACTTTTTGGTCAACATTATTCAAAAACCCAAGATGCATCAACTGGCAAAGTTTGATGATTCTAAGCCAAAAAGTACCTGAGATGTGTTAAAATTGCCATAAAATGTTAAAAGTAGGTCACCATGACCTACTTTTTGGTCGACATTATCCTAAAAACCCAAAATGCATCAACTGACAAAGAAGATGGGTGAACAAGGCGGGTAGAATGCCTATAGCGTCGGATATTAAGAAGTCATATTCAATATGTGAATTGGGTATCTAAATTAACTTCTCATTTGAATTTATGAAATTATGAGAAAAAATAACTTTTCTGAGAGAAAAAAAATCTCGTAAAAAAATTTCTTTTATAAAATATAAGATGATATTAGTGGGATTTGAACCCTATTAAGCAATAAAAATCCGCCTTATCATACTGCTTTGAGACTAACATGCTAACCACTATGCTACATGGCTCATGAAAATTTCAGACATTTAAATCATGTTTGTGGCATGACCAATGACTTAATGGACTTGATTTTTCGGAAAGATGCGAATGTTTTGTCATAAAAGTGTACTTTCAAGATATAGTGGGTCTTCGCTCCATGTTTTTGTAAACCAAAAAAGTATAATTTATTTTATTGCAAACTTTTAGGATTATCTTTCAAAATGATGGAGGGAAGACCCACTCATATTGAAAAAATTTGTTGAAGTATGAGAAAATGATCGATTTTGTTCTTTTTAGTGTGTGTATGCTTTTTCGTAGGCAAATATTGTCAGTCTTATTAAGATTTTTGCAAATTATAAAAATTTTACATTAAATATACTTTAATATAAGATGAAATATCAAATAAAATTCGGATAAAATTGAGATTAAATTTTTCACTTCTTATCTGTCGCACTGTAGGCACTTCACTTGCCTTATCCACTCATCTTTTTTGACTATTCTAAGCCAAAAAGTACCCGAGACAAACATTCAGATGGGATAAATCCCATATTAACCAACACCAAGTTAGCATTCTAAATGTTATTAAATTATAAATGAATGTATGAGAAATAAGACACCCAAGGGTCTTGAATCACTTCTGATAAGCCATAGAATTTCAAAAGTAGGTCATGTTGACATTCTATTCAGTTTACGTTCTCCGAGGACCCAAGTTTCAACAAATGACAAAGTTTGATGATTCAACACTAATTAATACCTGTAATATATTTAATAACCATAAAATTTTGAAGTAGCTCACAGTGACCTACTTTTCAATTGACATACTTTGAGGTCCAAGATGCATCAACTGACAAAGTTGGATGATTTTAAGCCATATAGTACCTGAGAAAATATTTTATCAGGTCACAGTGACCTACTTTTCTGTCGACATACATGATACTTAAAGAACCCAAGATACTTCAACCAATAAAGTTCAATGACTCTAGGCAAATTAGTACCTTAAAATATTTAATCACAGCTATAACATTTCAAAGATAGGTCAGAAGGACCTACATTTAAGTCGACATACACTGAATACCAAAGATGCATCAATTGACATTAAAAATTATGATGATAAGCCAATTAGTCATGTTAGTACCTGAAATATTTATGAATTATCTATTATCATGTTTTTATTTATAATGACTTGGTACAACTATCTGTAACAAGAGTAATTAAAGAATACAAGATATTCACTTTATAATTCTGCTTTACTAAATTCTATTATTTTAATTCTTTAAATTACAGGTGAATGGGCTAGTTACCAAAATGTATAGGCCTAAGCATACCTGTCTATATTATAATACACTCATGTACATATTGTGTTAATGTCCGATGTGTAGGCCTATTTGTCATCGCATCGCATGATTTAAAGCATTCTTAAAGCTGAACACTATTGTAAATAGGCATAGTCCGCCATATTTCTCGTTCTTCAACGCTCTCCCTACAACTCGTATATAAGTCCTGAGCAGATCGCTAGTCAGATCAATGTATTTTACTATAGAGATCCGACGAGTGCAGACGTACATCTTACAAAGCGTGCTACTCAATATCGATGAAATTATCAAATTTTACATATTTTTTCCAAAACAGGACAAAAGTATCATGGAAAATACAGGTCAATACATTATTTACAAACAGAAAATGCACATAAAAATAAGAAATAAGCGCAAAAAATCTAAGACCACGATAGGAGTACTACATGTCGGCCACGAGTTTGGAGTGTGCAATCGGATGTAACGAAAGCGAACGGTTTATATACCCGTCTGACAGTGCCTATTTATGAGAAGTGTTCAGCTTTAACATTCACTTTATACAGGATGAAACTAAACAATAAAAGACTTTTTTTTTTAATTTACACTTGTTATACTAGGCCTAACGTTTTCCCTTGGCCTACCTCTGTACCTGTTAGTAAACATGATGCTGATAAATAAATAAACAGTTACTCACGCGCTCACTATCAAACTTCCCGTCTCCTGCTCAGTCAGCCATGTTTAAAAACAATACATTACAACTGTGACGTCACGGATGCTCTCCACACTCCGCTTCAAATCGGGTAACTATTCCAACCCAGTTTATATCGTATAAAATGGGTAGTTATTAAATTCATTGCTTATAATTTAATTTTCGTTCATTTGATGTCAGAAAAAAAGATGATTGTTTAAACAAAATGACTTCAATTTGTTCAAAATTTGAATGTAACGTCAGGCGGATTGATACGTTTTTGACGTAAGTCATTGTGACGTAGGCAACCCATTTTATACGATATGAAGTAATTTTTTTATCTAATCTAATACAGCGTTACAACCCGAATTAAATTATTAAATTTTATTTTGAACAAAATATAATTCTAAAAAAGGTACATGTAGCTCAGGGTATAAATAGTAAACTAACAATTAGTATGGGAAATTTGACTCAGTGAAAAATTGTATTTGTCGACAAGGTCATTGTATCGAATGAACTTACGAAATTATTACTTTTGACGAATCTTCTAATATTCTTGTTCAATCAAATTATTTGTCAATAACCTACCTTGGTTTAGAAATTGTCCATAGGTAGAGCATGCTCTTGCTTAACGAATCATCTTAATGATATAAACTATGTATGCAGGTGATTAAACAAAGACCTTGGTATTTGATATCTGCATTAACGATGCCGAGTCTTTCCAAACTATTTTGATTTTGATATAAAATTAACATTATCTGAAAATCCTACTGATCTGAATATGTGATTTTACAACATAATTGGAAAAACACGCTGAAATGGCTCTAACAACGTCACTGTTTACCGATTTTGTACATGTAAGCAATGCATGACGCTGAAGAATAGCATTTGACTCGCATGTTTGATCAAGATTCCAGTTCCCCTCGAGCAAGCCTGTTTTAGACTTGCTCTTGGGTAACTGGAATCTTGCTGACTCCCTCAATGATATACTTTAACTGTATACTTTGACTGGTAATGACCTACATGCAAATGAATTTATCCCACTTCAAACAATTCTGTAGATTACTAGCTAAACAAATGACGCCTTGCTATTTTCCATATTACAACGCCGTCAAGGAGTAACATTTAATTCGAGCACGTGATTCCCTTCCAAAAATCCTTACTGTAAAAACAATGGCGGCTAAGAAACGGTTTGCGTAGGTACTTGTTTTGTCACTTGTTTTGATATTTTATGTCGGTTGTTATTGGCATTAAACTTGAAATATTTATAAAAGGCAGATATATATATTTTTTTAATTTAAATAGTTAGTTAGGAACCTAATATGGAGTAAAACAGGGTTTGAAATGGAAATCTGGGCGGATGAGGCAAAGACTCGCCCAATACGGATTTTCATTTCACACCTGTTTGACACCGTACTAGGTCCCTAACTGACTGTGTAATTAATAGCATGGCTTTGGGAAAACGTCATTAGGATTAGCTAGGTAATAAAAATCATTAATTTTTTTTAAGTTAAATATATAAATATTCTATTCTATGCCATATATTGTGCTTGAGAGGTTTTAACGACATACATTTGATTTAAAGAGCGCCTATGTCAATACATTGGGGTGGATGAAATCTTGTTGTTTATAGTGTGATTATATATGCAACTGCATTAATGGTAAGAACTTTACACAAAATAATAGAGCTTACTTATGTGTCCTGAAGCCAGTGAAGGAATGACCTGGCACCATCAGCCCCTCTTTAAACACGTGTATATGCAGATGACAATCTAGAAGATCATAAAATTAACACGAACTATAATTATAATCATGTATATGATTTAATTTGAAGTCTGACGAGTGAAGAATTTTTCACAGAAAATGGGTCATCAATATAATCAAAATTACTTCGGTGTTCATTTTCATGCTTTCAGTAATCGTTATTCGTTGCTGAGTGAAAATTGATATAGACGTACCCTTATTTTCAGCACAAATTATATGTTTTATTGATTTAAACTGCTTACCGTACATAAATTGTTTTCCGTGTATTCTAAAACAAAAGTAAAACATTTTTAGAGAACGTTTCACACTTGCTCTTCGTAAAGGTATATATGTTTTATTTGTTACTTAGAATTAGTATCTCGTTTTATCGAGTTATTTACACAAAAAAATAATCTATGAGACTCAGTGTTAGTACAGGAATTAAAATTAAAAAAAAAAATGATGTTGAAAAAATTTAGGCCTATATAACCCTTGTAATCGTTTTTCTACGCTAATAGCAGTGTTAATTCTTGTACTTACAAAAAAGGCTATTTAATTGTTTATATACATTTAAAAAATAAAGAAGTAATTATTTAATATCATAGAATTTTAATTAGATGGAATATTGTACTATTGATATGAACGCCATTGTACGATTTAATTATGGAACAGTAATTGGACAGCAGTTGGTCAAGAAATCTGTATACTGAGGTACAAATATGTCATAAGAAGTTTTAAGTTGCTTCATTTATTGACCATGATAGTTCTCAGCATATATTTTTATTAACGTTGAATTTTTTTTTATTGGTAACATGATTTATGTAAACAAAAAATTAAAGAATGTGTCAATATATTGTGAATCTGTAGAAGATTGGGCTTTACGGACCGTGGATATCGGCCTGGATAGCTCAGTGGTTAGAGCACCTGACTAGTAATACAGGGGTCCCGGGTTCGATTCCCGGTCCAGCCATATGTTTTCTTCGTGCATTTCTCCTTTCCTACTACAAATCACTAATTCATTGAAAACTTATACCGGTATATACTATGAAATAAAATACAATATTATGAGATATACGACAGTTTTTTATGGGAAACTTCAAGTACACATGCAAGATAAAATCTTAGAAACAATTAAAATGCATAATGAATAACAATTTTCTCTCCAATCAAAAAAAATGTTTATGTACCGAGTTGTTAATGTATAATATATTTAAGATTAAAAATTCATTTGAACGGAATTCAACTTTTTCTTTATCAACATTAAGAATATTATTTTTTTTTTCTTAGCAAGCGATATGCTTGGAATTTGCAAATGCAGAATACAAAACCAGATATCAGAATGGATAGAGAAGGAATGTCATTTGGAGCTTCTGTACAGGATTAGTCTCCATGGATGTACCCCTCAGAAGTTTCATGAGATGTGTGACAACAAGGGACCTACAGTGACTCTCTTCTACAACACTGACAACAATGTCTATGGAGGATACACGTCAAAGGGCTGGGAAAGCAGTACTACAACTCGTTGGATAAGAGACGAAAAGGCATTTCTGTTTAAGATTCTCAGTAATGGTAAATGGAAACCGAGAAAATTTCCTCCAGTTAAAACTCACTCATCCACAAATGTTTCAAAGTTCAGCAGTCATGGACCAGGGTTTGAAGATTTAGGATCATTTGATGGTTCCCTCGAGAAAACCTCAAATCATTATTCACTAAGTACAAAGTGCTTATTTGGCGGTACCTACTATGATGTTGGTGCAGAGAACGCACAATCCATTGCGAACGGACATAATAATGTCTTTGATCTAGAGGTGTACCTCGTTAAAGGTATGAACGAAAGCATTCTTGTCCACGTATTATAATAATTATTAGTGTAATCTAATTACTATTGATATTATTATATTTATGGATTAATTCTGTCAACGTATATGGTTAAAAGTTAATTTTATTTTATGTCTTCTAATGCTTATAGACAAGATCACCGCAGCATGTTTTTGCTAATTTTGTACAACTCAAATAAAACACTGTGTATTATTAGATGGTCCGGATACTTACACATGTGATCCTTGGAGAGATCAACCAGTCTGGGAATCAGCGGTAAATATATAAATTTAGAACTTCAAAGATCTATTAAAAATATGGAAGACTTTTTTTTCGATCTTTTTAAAGAAATTTAATTGAAAAAAAATCCTCAAAATTTTATATAAAAATCATATTCAAATGATTATTCAAAGTCTTACAATGTAAAAATTAATATGTAAAACAATACCAGTCCTGTTTCTGTATTTGTATAGGGATATGTTTTATGACTGAGTCAAGAATCCCTTCCATGGACACAATATAAAGTGAAAATGTTATGATCATTTTAAAACTATTACGAAAAGTGTTGAATACCACTAACTTTTTCTTCATTCAAGAAATTAAAAATTTTTCACTGCTTCCTTAATTTTTTTTAGACATTTCTTGAACTTAAAAACTACACATTAGACTATGCTCCTATGGAAGAAGTTGGAGTTCCGGAAGCAAACATCCTGCTTGTTGGACAAGTTGGTGCTGGGAAATCAAGTTTGCTGAACACTTTTAACTCCATATTTAAAGGAGAAATGACGTCACGAGCCTGGACAGGAAGTTCTGAACACAGTCTCACCACAAGTGTAAAATCTATATATTTTATCTCGCGGGTTCTGTCGATTGATGTCAAAAACGATTTTACAAGCTTGAACTGTATATTTATGAATTTACTTCATTTTATACAAAAGGGGTTCAATTTCCTTAAATTATTTTAAACAAGTACGCAAAATAAGTACGTTTGCAATTTTTTTTCAGTTGTAAAAAATATTACATATTCTTGTATCTTAACCGATTTTCTGATAATTTGCTTGAAGAGAATCGAATAAAATTGAATAAAATACGTTTTGTTTCAGTTCAACAAATTCCGTATCAGGCATCCTCCTACAAAGAAGTTTTTAAACTTCAGATTGTGCGACATGCGAGGACTAGAAGAGAACTTATGTATCAAGTATGAAGATATGGCTTTCGTCATGGACGGAAATTTACCAAACAACTACAAGGTTTGTTGGCGTAATTTACAAACTTAGTTTTTTCTTATTATTCTTAAGGGGAAAAAAAGTGTAACTTACAATTTAAAAAAGACGACTAAAAATATTCTGCACGTATATACCACGGTACAGTTTTCATGTAAATATATTTGTTAATACAGTGAAAACTGTCTAATCCGACACCTGAATAATCCGACACACTGTGAATGACGGCATTAAATTTAGTTCACATTATAGTATTGCCCTTGTTTTTAACACGGTCCAATCCAACACCCTGTCTATTCCGACACAAATTTTGTCTCCCAGTACATGTCAAATTAGAAATGCTTCACTGTAACACATTCACTCGACTTAGAATGTTTTTTTTCACAGGGTAAATACATGTATAATCTGAATACTTGATACGCGTGTATTATTAATTCTTTTTAAAAATGAGAATAGTCAATATTTAAACCAATCTAAGGTGGATGTTTTCCATTTACGTCTATTAATGATATATATGTGACTAGTTAACAATTCTAAGTAATGAACATCCAATATATTTTAAGTTTAACCCTGTGGCCCAGGCCACTGTTGACACCCCAGGGTTTCAGAAGCATCCAACACTGAAGGATAAAATACATGTAGTTGTATTTGTGGTGGACGGAAGCACGTTTGAAGTTATGCAGGAGGGAATTCTAAAGAAGCTGAGGGAAACAAGAAGCATGGCGATCGATAGGGGTTAGTATAACAATATTCAAATATGTTTTGATGATAAAGTTAATAAAATAAGTATTCGTGGAGAGGAAACCTCAATCTAAACCTGTCACCACCCTAACCCCCGTCTACAACCTTTGTATATATATGGGCTTGTTGACTATTTCTTCTATTTCTTCTATTTCTTATTATATTTATTAAACTTATGTATCATGAATACCACAGGGAAATGTGTTCCTTTAGTATACAGGATAAAAAAAATGTTTTATATGAATCATTACACAAACTAGTTTAAAAACTTACGCTTTTCAGTTCCAAATGAGTACCGTGTAGGGAATGTACTGTGCATGGAAATTTGACAAATATTTTCTGAGCCTTTATAGTCTTACGGCTGTGTAGTAAATGTAGGTAGCTAGAGTTTTTTCGGGTCTATTCGTAAAAAAAAAATAGTTTTGCAGCTGTGCCTCAGTTCAGAAATGTTATGTGTGACTGTGGCCATAACCGTTATTATCAGATTATGGCGCACAAGATGATCTTAGAGTGTTAATGTATAAATCTATCCTTAACATTGTTCTGCATTGCGTTTTAATGTCATGGGAAAGACGAATGGACGGAAAGGGATATTGGAACCAAGCCATGCCTCTGAAATAATTTGAGAAATATTTCCTTGACAATTAAGGTACTTTGTAAAAATTAATCCGATTCCAATTTAAAACCGTTTCCCTTATTTCAGTGGGGATATTGGAATTTTTGACGAACTTGACGGAAAGCAATAATTCAAGACTGCCACTAGATTTCTTTCTTGTATTGGATTTGATAGTATTCAAGTCTTCCCTGTTATTGACATATTTCATGCACAAAGTAATATTAACAGTGCGACATTTAACTCCGGACACGACATAGTCCGGACTTTTTGCTACTATTTCTAATTGTCATTTCCAAAAAAAAATTATAGCACCTGGTGGGATTTCTTTGCAGTATCACATATTCTCAAGTTGAACTCATAAACATTACTACTTTAAAAGATATGAAGTCCTAAATGTCAGAATCCCATGGGAGAATGGTGGGATTTTCAGTCCCACCAACTATCCCACCATTCTCCCATGGGAGAAAAAATGTCAGATGGGATTTTTTCTCCCATTAGGATTTTTTCTCCCACAAATTTGTTCAAATGGGATAAATCCCACGAACACTGGCAAATGGGATTTTTTCTCCCATTCATTGTCAAATATGGGATAAATCCCATAGAACATGATATGTGGGACATTTACTCCCATCAGTATTCAAATATGGGATAAATCCCATATGTAACTGACCGATACTTATTTGAAATTCATAATAATCATTTCATTAAAACATTGCTTATTAGTTGTAAAAATAAATACGAGAGGCCCAAGGTCCTTGAATCACTCTTCTGGTAAATTATACAATTTATTATTTCTATTTGAAGCCTCTAACTCTAAGTAGCCTATTACCCCAGATGCATCAACTGAGAAAGTTTGAAAATTCTTAGCCAAAAAGTAAAAGAGATGTGTAAAAATAGCCATAAAATGATGAAAATAGGTCATCATGACCTACTTTTCGGTCGACATCCGAAAACCTAAGAG
Source organism: Saccostrea glomerata (assembly GCA_003671525.1). NCBI lineage: Eukaryota > Metazoa > Mollusca > Bivalvia > Ostreida > Ostreidae > Saccostrea > Saccostrea glomerata. Next base: position 808,843 of record PRKT01000200.1, read on the forward strand.
GCATCAACTGACAAAGTTTGATGATTCTAAGCCAAAAAGTACCCAAGATACTTGAATAAAGCCATAAAATGATAAAAGTAGGTCACAATGACCTACATTTTGGTCAACATTATCCCAAAACCCAAGATGCATCAACTGACAAAGTTTGACAAGTCTAAGTCAAATAGTACCCAAGATACTCAAATATAGCCATAAAATGATAAAAGTAGGTCACCATGACCTACTTTCTGATCGGCATTATTTGAAAACCCAAGATGCACCAACTGACAAAGTTTGACAAGTCTAAGCCAAATAGTACCCAAGATACTTAAATATAGCCATAAAATGATAAAAGTAGGTCAAATGACCTACTTTTTGGTCAACATTATCCGAAAACCCAAGATGCATCAACTGACAAAATTTGATGATTCTGTAGCTATGAAATATTCTTTATGAAGTATTCTCTGCGAAAGAAACAGTAAGATGGAGCATCACCTCGAAAAGCTAAGCCAAAAAGTACTCAAGATATTTAAATACAGCCATAAAATGATAAAAGTAGGTCACCATGACCTACTTTTTGATCTGCATTATTTGAAAACCCAAGATGCATCAACTGACAAAGTTTGACAAGTCTAAGCCAAATAGTACCAAAGATACTTAAATATAACCATAAAATGATAAAAGTAGGTCACCTTGACCTACTTTTTGGTCGACATTATCCGAAAACACAAGATGCATCAACTGACAAAGTTTGACAATTCTAAGCCAAAAAGTACCCAAGATTTGTTAAAATAGCCATATAATGTTAAAAATAGGTCATCATGACCTACGTTTTGGTCAACATTATTCAAAAACCCAAGATGCATCAACTGACAAAGTTTGATGATTCTAAGCCAAAAAATACCCTAGATGTGTTAAAATTGCTATAAAATGTTAAAAGTAGGTCACCATGACCTACTTTTTGGTCGACATTATCCTAAAAACCCAAGATGCATCAACTGACAAAGAAGATGGGTGAACAAGGCTGGTAGAATGTCTATAGCGTCGGATAGAAATTATATTCAATATGTGAATTAGGTATTTAAATTAACTTCTCATTATTTGAATTTATGAAATTATGAGAAAAAATACCTTTTCTGAGAGAAAAAAAATCTCGTAAAAAAATTTCTTTTATAAAATATAAAATGATATTAGTGGGATTCGAACCCTATTAAGCAATAAAAATCCGCCCTATCATACTGCTTTGAGACTAACATGCTAACCACTATGCTACATGGCTCATGAAAATTTCAAACATTTAAATCTTGTTTGTGGCATGACCCTACTTATGGACTTGAAGTATTTTTCGGAAAGATGCGAATGTTTTGTCATAAAAGTGTACTTTGAAGATATAGTGGGTCTTCGCTGCATGTTTTTGTAAACCAAAAAAGTATAATTTATTTTATTGCAAACTTTTAGGATTATCTTTCAAAATGATGGAGGGAAGACCCACTCATATTGAAAAATTTTGTTAAAGTATGAGAAAATGATCGATTTTGTTCTTTTTTTTGTGTGTATGCTTTTTCGTAGGCAAATATTGTCAGTCTTATTGAGATTTTTGCAAATTATAAAAATTTTACATTAAATATACTTTAATATAAGATGAAATATCAAATAAAATTCGGATATAATTGAGATTAAATTTTTCACTTCTTATCTGTCGCACTGTAGGCACTTCACCCGCCTTATCCACCCATCTTTTTTGACGATTCTAAGCCAAAAAGTACCCGAGACAAACATTCAGATGGGATAAATCCCATATTAACCAACACCAAGTTAGCATTCTAAATGTTATTAAATTATAAATGAATGTATGAGAAATAAGACACCCAAGGGTCTTGAATCACTTCTGATATTTAGCCATAGAATTTCAAAAGTAGGTCATGTTGACATTCTATTCAGTTTACGTTCTCCGAGGACCCAAGTTTCAACAAATGACAAAGTTAGATGATTCAACACTAATTAATACCTATAATATATTTAATAACCATAAAATTTTGAAGTACCTCACAGTGACCTACTTTTCAATTGACATACTTTGAGGTCCAAGATGCATCAACTGACAAAGTTGGATGATTTTTAGTACCTGAGAAAATATTTTATCAGGTCACAGTGACCTACTTTTCTGTCGACATACTTAAAGAACGCAAGATACTTCAACCAATAAAGTTCAATGACTCTAGGCAAATTAGTACCTGAAAATATTTAATCACAGCTATAACATTTCAAAGATAGGTCAGAAGGACCTACATTTAACATGTTTAAGTCGACATACACTGAATACCAAAGATGCATCAACTGACATTAAAAATTATGATGATAAGCCGATTAGTCATGTTAGTACCTGAAATATTTATGAATTATCTATTATCATGTTTTTATTTATAATGACTTTGTACAACTATCTGTAACAAGAGTAATTAAAGAATGCAAGATATTCACTTTATAATTCTGCTTTACTAAATTCTATTATTTTAATTCTTTAGATTACAGGTGAATGGGCTAGTTACCAAAATGTATAGGCCTAAGCATACCCGTCTATATTATAATACACTACATATTGTGTTAATCAGATTGGGCACAGTTCCTTTTTCGGGGAAGTATTACTACAAAAGGGAACTATTACTCTTTTCAGTAATAAAAACATTACTCAATTGGGGAATTTTTGTCACATTTTTTAAATAATGCTTCTAATCCATTTATTAAATAAAAAGTGCATAAAAAATACAGTGTGATGTGTTTTATCTTTATCAAACAAACCTCGCTGACTGAAAAATTCGGACCTCCATTGCTGTAGACGAGATTAAAATGAGATTTAATAATTGTCCCTGTTGATAATGGTACCAAAAGTATGGAATCTAATAAGGGCATTCATTCCAGGACAATTTTTAAAGAATATCATTTAAAACTAAATATTTAAAATAATTATTTTCATCTGTAAAAGAAGAAATGATATTCAAAATTATTATATCGATTTCATTTAAAGAAATAGTATAATAATAAATTAGAACGAATAATCTCATGAACGAGTTAGCAAGTGCTGAACGTATCCATTATCACAATTTTAACACAGGTAAGCTACCGTAAGAAATCTATATCATAGAAATATTTCATCACTCTTTTTCAGCTTTTTGCAGCCATAAATATTGCAGTTTTGAGCACACATATACTTAATAGACAATAAATATTTAGAGGATGTGAAAATATTCTTGCACTTTATCTTTTATTAAAAACAAACACAAGAATAGAGACTAAATGAGTGAAAATTCCCGAATTCAGTAATGTTTTTTGTAATGAAAAGAGTAATAGTTCCCTTTTACAGTAATACTTCCCCGAAAAAGGAACTGTGCCCAACCTGTTAATGTCCGACGTGTTGGCCTATTTGTCATCGCATCGCATGATTTAAAGCATTCTTAACATTCGCATTTGCTTTATACAGGATGAAACTAAACAATAAAAGGTTTCTTTTTTTTAATTTACACTTGTTATACTAGGCCTAACGTTTTCCCTTGGCCTACCTCAGTACCTGTTAGTAAACATGATGATGATAAATAAATAAACAGTTACTCACGCGCTTTGATTTGCATTGGGGTGATAATGGACTAATTCGGGCATATTAAACCAATATCTCAATAAATTGAATATAATGAGACTAAATTGATATAAATGTACGTGAATTAATCCTTTCAACAAACTGTTGCAAAGATTTCTTGTATATCGAGGATCAGATTTCTTTCCGAGTTCTTGCATCTCTGTGGCAGAATTGCATTACAGAATGCATATTTTTCGCTCCGAATACAAACGCGGTTGAGATTTCGATTGGTAACCGGGCCGGGGTGGATTCGTCCCGACTGTCTGAATTCACTCCAGCAGTTTCGTTCTTTTCTGAATAAAGTATTCAAAGTGTTCTATAACGACTAAATTTTGTACTTTATAAATGAATGTTCCAATATCTTTAATCATTGTAGCGTTTTGAGGGTGTTATCCAATAAAATATCTCAACCAAGGAAACGTGTATACATGAATTAAAATGAAGGACAAGTCCTGAGGAAACCTCTAGTTTCCCCTTATCAAGGATCAAGAGGTCTAATAAATCCTTACAATATGTATGCAGGTACTTGACTATATAAAACCTAATATTTATTGAATGTTAATTATTTTTGTATTTATAAGGCAGCTAAAACTCCTCCTTTTTTTAAATAATTGATTTAAATTTTTAAGTTACTAAAACCTGAATGGCCTTGTGTTTAAGAAAAAAAGTTTCTAATGTCCCTTAAATGTTTCAAAAACTATACATAAATTTATTTATTATTTCAGATTTACTAAGTACATGCTATCACAAGTGAATCTATTCCAAAAGGGCTAAATTTCATTGAAAAGTAAAGCATTTATGCCCATTTAAGAGTAATTTTTCATACAGCAATACAATTAATTGACTAAATCATGATGTAAGATACAACATGATGATGGATTCTCCCTATAATAAAGATTTAAGTCCTAGCTTTTACAATTTATCATATAAGATTAAGAAAGTCCATGCAATTGCAAGAAAAATAAAACCATTCTTGCCATTTTAATTCCATTGAAAAATTAAAAAAATATATATGGCCAATTAGAACACCCCAGTTATAATGAATGACTGAGTATAACATGATGATGGCTTCTCCTTTGTACATTTCCATCCTTTTACAATTTATCATTTTAGATTCAAAAAGTTCAGGCTTTTACAAGAAAAACAAAACCATATATTTGCCAAATTTCATTGAAAATAGAAAAGTTATGGCCATTTAAGAGAACACACCAGTACTAGTGTACTGCGTATAACATGATGATAGATTATCCCTAATATGTAAATTTCTGAATCAGTTCTTTAACAATTAATTTAAAATTTCAAATGAAGAAAGGTCATCCTCTTACAAAAAAAACAAAAGCATACTTGCTAGATTTCATTGAAAATAAAAGAGTTATGGCCATTTAGGAGAACACAATCAGTGTAGAAGACTGAGTATTATACTATAACATGGTGATGGATTCTCCCTATGTAAATTTCAGTCCTTTTACTAAATTTTATTTATAGATTAAGAAGAAGAAGGTTTATGCCTTTACAAGAAAAACAAAAGCATACTTGCCAAATTTCATTGAAAAATAAAAAAAGTTATGGCCATTTATGAGAACACACAAGTACGATAAACTGCGTATAACATGATGATAGATTTTCTCTTTGAAAAGTTCAGTCATTTTACTATTCTAATTATCTGATTAAATTTTTTTTAGATTTAGAAAATTCATGCTTTTACAAGATAAAATACACCAAATTTGACAAACTCTATTAATAAGTAAAAAAAGTTATGGTCATTTAAGAGAACACACCAGTACGAGAGACTGCATGCGTGTAAATTGATGATGCATTGTATTCTCTATGTATATTTCAGTCCTTTACAATTCCCTTTCATAGATTAAGAAGGTTTATGCTTTTACAAGTAAACAAAAGCCATACTTGCCAAATTCCACTGAAAAATAGAAAAGTAATGGCCATTTGAGAGAACACACCAGTACGATAGACTGCATATAACATGATGATGGATTCTCTCTGATATATATATATTTCAGTCCTTTTACAATTAATCATTTCAAATTAGATTAAGAAAGTTTAAACTCTTACAAGAAAAAGAAAACCATACTTGCCAAATTTCATTGAAAAATAGAAAAGTTATGGTCATTTAGAAGAACACAGTGGTATTTAAAGACTGAGTATAACATGATGATGGATTCTCCCTATGTAAATTTCAGTCTTTTAACAATTTATCATTTTAATATCAATAAAATATTTAAATTAAAAAAAATTAATGCTTTTACAAGAGTAAATACACCAAATTTGCCAAACTTTTTAAAAAAGTAATAAAGTATGGTCATTTAAGAGAACACACCAGTACAAGTATAACATTATGATGGCTTCTCCCTTAATAGAATACCAAGTCCTTAGACCTTTCACAATTTATCATAATAAGAAAGTCCATGCTTTTACAAAGAAGAACAAAACCATGCATACTTGCCAAATTTCATTAAAAAAATCAAAAAAATTATGGCCATTTAAGGGAACACACATTCAAGTACATGTACATGCCTGACTAGATGAATTAACTTGGCAGTAGGGATATGTTCCCCATGAAAATGAAGACTATATATAACCAAGTCTTTTTACAATTCCAGAATTTCTACTTTTTTCTTTATGAGTAGTGAGTACTACATTACATAAAATATTTTGTCATGTTGAAATTTAAAGTCTGGATTGTAATTACATATGTAATAAAAGTTTTGTATCAAAGAACTTAAATAAAAGAATGTTTCAAAGAGCTCAGATGCTTTATACTTTATCTTAAATTCATACAGGTATATCTTATTAAGATATCAATGACACAGCTAGATATTTCTCATTTGATTTTATGTGCTCTTATATGGAGTCTAAACTTAAATTGAGTGGATGAAAGAACATTGTAAATGGAAATGTAATAATATATGTATGCGTATATAAATTGGTTTATTAAGATGAAATGTTAGAAAAGTATTCCATGAATAAATGATCATATTTAATTATGAAAATAAGTGTTTCACAGAGCAATCACCAAGTTAATTGATTTTAAATGAGAGAGTTAGAAGTTCTGATAGGTTGCAGGTGCACGGTGCAGGCGTTGTTGCCCTGTTCCCAAAGAGTGTGATTTTAGCTTCATAAGTGTCAATAGATCTTTGAATGAGCAAACCATGATGCCCAACTTTCAAATATTTTGATATTTTTATTTATCAAATGTGAACAAATATCAAGACTTGTTTTACATTGGTAATAACTCAATAATTAGCCCATTTTGTGACTTAACTCTTAATTAACAGCTAATCACTTAATTTAACTTATAAATTAATAATTTTAGCCTATCAGCTATTTTTATAATGCAGTAAAGCTACATTTTTGTATGTTTATTAATCAACATTTTGAATTGTGCTTTTATGTCGAAAACTTTTTAAAATAATATTATTTAGAGTATAGTTATTCTGAAGCAAGCTATATACACAAATGGATAATAAACAGGAAATGGCCCGTGTCGTGATTAGTCAGTGTGGATATGAATTCTTGAATATATGTGTATATCATCGTTTAGCAGAACATTCGGCTGAATGTCCCAATATATTTACAAAGGTGTGAAATCGGAACCCATTCAATGGCTTCAATCAGGTCGCTCTTTTCAAAGGTTTATAAGATTTTTCAGAATCAATAAATTTCTTTAGACCTTTTGAAAATTCAAATCATCATTTTCATGCCAACACTGGACTTTTACGAGGACCACTGACTTTTACAGTTGACGCTCACTTTTACACTAGAGCTATGTACGGTAGCTCTTTTAGGATATAAATATTTAGCTCAACGTTTAAATAAACGAAAAAAATAAGGGGTTATTTCAATGCACGTATAAGTTGTCCTTGAATAAAACGACAACCACCCTACCATAAACTCTCGGTCTTTACATGTTAGTGCCCCTAAAACTATACCTTTGACCAGTAGAAAGATTGTGTATGCATTACAATTCTGTACTTCCGTACATGATACAAGTTTAAATGTCCAAGTAAACGTCAACTGTAGAAGTCAGTGCTTCTCGTAAAAGTCCACTAATACATGAGTTTTTTTTAATTCAGACTTTTTTTTTCAAGTTTCAACACTCATGTAATTAATATATAATTTAAAAATGATAATCAGCTATATAGCTTGTAATCAAAGGTCAGGCCATGTATGGCTTGCACTCTCCCGACTCGGGGAAAAATTATGGTTTGTTCCCATATCGCCTTAACTGTTAAATTTAACATTCCCATTTCGCCTTAGTACGCTCTCGGGTGAATAAAGGTGATGAAGATTTAATATATTTAGCATAAAGAAATTTTTATTATTACATGTATTATTTCAATCACTGTATTCATTTATATCCGTTAACTGTTAAATTCAATAAAAAAATTATCATTTGATTTTTTATATCAACCGAGTAATAAAATTTACAAAATGCTAAAATTCCCATTTCGCCTGAGTTCTTTTTAACCTTTTCCTACCTGTTTTTCACTATTAAGGCGAATTTGGAACACACCAAAATTATTTGCTGAGCATTAAAGTTTGAAAATCTTTTTTTTCCGCAGAAAATTTTGACAGGAATAGAGGAGTTTAATATATATGTACATATATAATTTATGTACATATTATATCTCGCTAGGAAAGTTAAAAATGTTAATCAGGTCAAGAGAGAGAGAGCGACTAAACTTTTTAAAGATGGCCTTATTATTTTTTTTAATCAAGCGAGAATGGTTACTTTTTTTTGTAAAATTATGTCATACCATCTATTTGTATATCGACAATAAGGGGACGGGGTTGTAATAAATTAATTTTCCTTTGGATTGGGATAGGGGTACATGTAAGAAGGTGGGTTCAACTGATGAAAACTGATAAAAGTTGTGGTGTTAGTTTACGAAGCCAAGGTTGTCAATTCGAAGGATTTCAATATATAAAGAAATAAAGACACTTTGGAAGAGTTAGAATCATAACAGTATTTGACTAGTAGCATCATCGGCAGATTTTTATATGAACGTACACATTTCTGCAGCTTGGATAGATTATCACTAAGCTACAGGGTAATTGGTGGAGAAGTTTGGATTTTGTATACACTTGAAATTGATAATTATACCAATATACTCGTTAATTGTCAACACTATTCCATTTCAACGTGTCTTTTGTATTATTATTTTTTCTTTGGACATTTTCATTTTTAAAGTATGCATAGACTTATTTCATAGATTTTTTTCTTGAGTCAACTTAAATCAAAACTGCTTTTCCTCCAATAAGTTATTTCATTACTTTCTTTATATACCAACCGTTCTCCGGAGACAGCTTTGATTACTCATGATAATTTAAATCAAGGATCTATAGTTTTTCTTTTTTCTCAATTAAACTGTTCAAGAAAACGTTCACGTTCAATCTATTTTAAAATAAAAAATTAGATTAGATATTATTGTTTATATGAAAAATAATTTAAAGTAAAGAAAACACCCTACATATTTTAAATCTTTGAATTAAATGCTAAGAAGGGACATTACTCTGTAAAGAGGATCGTGTGATGCATATAGTGTTCTCAATAGCATTAGATTAGATCGGACATGAAACATTTTGAAAGCAAGAATTAAAGCTATTTTTGGAATTATATATATATATATTTTTAAATAAAAGGATTTTATCGTAAACGTTAACAAGACTATGTTTATCTCTAAACGCTTTAGGTTTGGACGAGACCATATTTTGGGGCGGGGGTATCTTATGTTAAGCTCAACGTTAATTCATTGTGTTATTTTTCATCTGAGTTTGATTTCACAGAAAATATTATATTAGATATAAAACCTTTTCGTATTACAAGTATCTGTTTTCATAATCTTGCATATATGTTTAAATAATATTTAAGCACCTAAAGCTTCGTGTTTAACCTATCCCCCCATTCGCTAACTTCCGAGAAACCAATGAATATTACACGTCCCAGATCTAGATATTCCACAGCAACGTAGCATCGTTTTTAAAATAGGAGGCCAACCAGAGAAAATCTTTTTTTACTTAATTGAAAAAGTTGACAAGCCAAAAAAAAATAAAAAGAATGGGGAGGGGGGCATTGAATTCCTTCAAAATCTGAAATGTACGCAACCCCCAATTTTTTTACCGTACAGTTACCTGAGGAGGGGGAGTGGTCCAAGTAACAGTGGTGTTATTTACCTGGAGACCCCCAATACCCAAGATGTCAAAAATCTGTATATACACGTAGCATTACACAGGAAGTCTGTGTCTGGTGATCAGGGTCAACATTCCGTGTTTGTGTCTAAATTTGAGTGAAACTAGTTGAAATAATTGAAATATTTCAACATAAGATTTATTTATGTATACTTTCAGTGATATCTAATGAAGAAAAAAAGTTATAAAGAAATATCGTTTTTAAATTAAAAAAAATGTAAAATTAAAGAAAAGAACACAAAGTAAAACTACACAGTAAATATCTTTTTTAATTAAATTTGTGTAAATATCTAATTCAAACAATAATAAAATATTCCATATCCGTCGTGTGAACATATTCAATGCATGTACCGCGATAGGACTATTGTTTACATTCTGACCATTAATAGTGTCGAAAATATTCACCATTTCCGGGTGTTCATGTGTTAAAAATTTTTTGTTGCTTGCAAGATTTCTTTAAAGAATTGATCTTTGGTTTTATATATCCACTTTTTAATTTCGAATATTTGGTATTGACGGACGTTAGGAAATTCGAACTAAAAGTTACAATCTCGAAACTTATGTTTCTGACATTTCATTTACAACGGAACATGGTGTATATTGTATTCCTATATACATAGATAAAACATGAGATAAAGGATTTTTTTTATCCATGCTGTTTGTGCTAAATATCTTTTCTTATTTATCATGTTCTAATTTTAATCGGAAAACTTTTAATAGCGTTTCTGTGCACGGACCGGACTAAATTCTACAGCAGATATCTTGGACGAAATATCGCCTAAAATACAATATAGCCGTTGAGATTGAAAGTAAATATTTATGAAGTCGTGTTTTAATTATTTACTCTCAATTGTTTTTTTAAATAAAAATTTACCAAGATTCTTTTTTTAACCCCGGTGTATACAAGGCGGCTACATGAAAGTGTTTGATGCATGACCAGGAAATCGTTTTCAAAACACGCAAATTCAGACTATCAGGTAGCACGGGTAGCTGACCTGTTAATCAAATCAGAAGCTTTTGTTTTTTTAATGATTGACAGGCGGTAAATTATTGATCTTGAATCAGGTAGACTTTGGGGGCCTTAACATAAAATTGGGAACAATAACACATGGAATTAAAAATAAATCACATAGACCTACAAATTCAATTGTTGATAATTTTAACGAAAAAAAACCACAAAAAAAAAAACAAACAAAACAAAGCAAACATGCATGCAATCTTTTGTATAATTCTTGGGTTCAGGAAGAAATGTCGAACCGTAATTTGTAAAACCTGAACAAAAATTGAAAGTACATGTATAGACTGCACTAACTATAGCCTTATGGTTTTATATCCCATATTTGTTTGTGACAATAACGCTACATATCCCGTAATGCAAAAAAAAAAAATGCACTTACGGCGCAAGATTATTTTGCGCACTACATATCTGAGAGAATTCCTATTTCCAAGATGATCTACCTTTCCCTACATGATGCTAGACACATTTATAAATAAATATGTATACATGTATTTTATACACTTCGACTATATATTCGTCACTGCAAGTGAAAACTCTTTTGAATTAGAATTTTCTGCAACCCCCGTGTCTAGAATTAGGGGGGTTAAAGGTTGATGATTTACCAAAGTTGGAAAGGAGAGAAATTCTCCTAAACAGTGCGCAAAAATCTTGCGCCGTAAATTGCACATTTCTTGCATTACGGGATCTGAAGCGTTATGGTAAAAAACAAATTTAATATAGAAAACCATAACGCTGCAGTTCTGCACATAAGACTGCACGTACAAGGAACTATACACCATTATTTGCAATTTAAACAGGAAATGACAGGTGTCAGTACATAGTCGAATCCTTGAATATACACAAATACCTTGAACCCCTCGGAATACAGCTCCCCGAGGGTGAATCTTACAATAGATTTTCAACCAAAGGTGTATATACAGTGGATCGATCATGCTGGAGTCTAAATAAACAATGGTTGAATATACAGGTGCCCCTTATCATGATTTCCATGCATTTGCAATTTGGGATGAAAATTTTAAAAGCCACGCAGCACGCAATTATCATGTCTATACCTTCATTCAACACAAAACATTTATTGAGAGTAAATTATATTTTTTTTTTAATTATGAAAATTAAAAAAATACATCAACGTCCATTTTATATTTTATCTTTATGAACAAATTTAGCTTATTTAGTTTAATATTTCATATTTAAAGTTTCTCAATAAAATAAACTGATAAATGTAAAGTGAGAAACATAGAACATAGATTTATAAGATTACCAGGGGATGGGTAAGACATTAAACTTTTGTTTTAATCAGTCACGTAGCATCGATTTTGCTCAACATAGGATGTTGGGGGGACCAACCTTTCAATGAAAATTTCCTGTAGTATAAGTAAGGTTAGGGAAAAAGTGGGGCAGCCCGCCCCCCCCCGGCCCCCTGTTGCTACGTGCTCTTAATACTTAGACTTTGATATTCCCAGCATTTAAAATTAAATACATGTAAGTCTGAAGACTGACTGGAATATTTACTTTCCATGTCTAAAATTTACAATTTAAAAAATTAACAGATCGATCGGGAAAGGGGGATGTATTCCTGGTATTTGGGGTCATTTTTACCATGTTTACTGATAAACGGAGGTCAAAAACAGAAATACCACGAGGATATATTTGAGAAAGGGGTGGAGGAATGAATATACTGTAGTAAGATTGCTGAAATGAAAATTTACCCAAAAAATATTAATAATTAATAAATTAAATTTTAGACCAGAATAACGCAGTTGATATGAAAAGATAAACAAAGTCAATATAAAAAAATGAACAGTTGGATCTGCATTCTGCAGTATTGATCAATCTACATGTGCGGGTTTCATGGGGTTTTAGTGTGCACTTCGAGTCGAAGTCAGAGGAGCGCTTTATAAGTCCACAGACTGGTCACCTGCCGAAGATGGAAGTAAGAAGTGAACTTTAATGATTCTAACAAGGGTTAATTCACGCAAGTTTTAAATCATACGATTGATTTAGCGTGTGTGAATTTCTCCATTAACATCACAAAATGTCCATTGAAATTCTGCTCTCAGTCAATGTCTTGTTTACATGTGCACAGATACAGTCAGTGTACAAATACCTGTCTGCCTGTACCAAACTGACGAGTGATGTAAGCAGTGGTAAGTAATAAGTATTAGCATGTTATGAATTTAATGGAGGGTAATTTCTGGCGACTTTTATGTGATAGATGTCAATATTGTCCCCTGTTTTCGCGAGAGCGAGGGAATTTATGGAATTTCATACATCTGTCAGTCCGTCTGTCTTACACAGATTAAACATTAACCTTGCATTCTCATAACTTTTGAATATAGAAGGAATAAGGCTTTCATATTTCACATATACATAAGTGATTACTTGTGACAAGACCTTTTCCATGTATACTATAAATTTCGACCCAATGACCTTGAAATTTGACCTACTTTTAACATGTTTAAAAGGGAATGCCTAATTGAAGACCTACATGTAATTGAAGACCTACAGAAGACCTACGGAAGACCTACAAAAATGGGGGATATATACAGCAAAACTGATATGATATTCTGGTTAAGCATGTCCTAAATATGTAAAATACACAAAAAAGTTTAATAAAAAGAAGTTTTAAAGTGTGTTTTTTAAGCTCGGTAAGGGGAACTATTTCTTCTCTCAGAAGACCTACAGCAAGAACGATAACTCGCGTAAATAACAAATCAGCTGTTCACCAAAACATATCAAGAAAATGTAATTATCAGAAAAATATTAAAAAAAAAATCATTGGAGATACTTTATATATACATACATCAAAGATAAAAAATAATAATAATAATAAAATGCAATATTTAGTCAGAAACAATTCTATTTTGTTAAAAAAAATTAGTTATTAAAATCAATAAAATTGTAATAACTGTACATAATTTATAATATCATTATATATAATGTCAATCATAAAATCATTATAAATACATACATTTGTATATACGTTATATTTAGTATTTTATATGTGTTTATAAATTGATCAGTATAATATTTAGTTCAGGTTTGAATTGTTGATCATTAATAAAAATTCATAAATGATTTGTGTTCTCGTTATTAATAATACCTCTAGTAATGTCATTTATAACATCTGGAAATTTTTATAAGATTTGCATTTATGTAGAGAATGAAAATTTTAAAATTGCAGTTAAAAGAATTTGAAGTAATTTTTCAAGAAGAACACAGACATAATTGCTTTCAAAATCTTATTTCCCCCGAGTCAAAGCATCATAAGTTTTTTTTTAAAAATATGCATGCATTTCTTATGTGTGATAACATGCGTGTTTATTATTTTATTCAATTTTAAAAAGTATGTATTTTCTTTTAATTCAATTATTGAATGGTACACCTGGTATCTTAAAGATTGATATGTACATGTATATTTTGGCTCAAAATGTAAAAGAAATAAAACCTTATGTTTCATATTATAGTGCCTATTTCTTGGCATTCAGCATGTTATCTGGAAATATAAATTTAATTAAGTTATTAATTATTCCTCGTGAATGTCATATAAATGTGTTATATTGAAAAAAGATGACCATTTTGAATATAAAAAAAAATTCAAAGGTAATTCATTTTAGTAAGTTATATTCTGAATAAATGCACAATAATTTTATTTGTTTATTCTTGCTAGCATTTCTAAGATATAAAATAAATATTCTTTTTTATATTTTTGCTCTGTTGACTGCAAATTAACATTCATCAGAGCAAGTGGGGTGTGTTGATAATTGCAATCAAAACACGGATATATCCTCAGGGTGTCTTTGTATACAACAAATTAGTGAAGATCAAAGCCCTTAGTACAGAGAAATATTGGTTAATTGAGACAAATCCACAGCATACATATCAATGATTTGAGCTTGAATATTTAATATTTATCCCATAAAACATATTAAAAGAATTACAATATTTATTAAATATTAACTATAGATTTCAAGTAGAATATTAATTTGATAAATGAAATAATCATGATAATTAATTATATTTTTAACTTCATCAAAATTCATCATCCAGCTGATTTCTTTATCATAATTCATAATTGAAAAACTCAACAAAATCATTTGCATTTTTTTTTTACTATGTCATATAAATATATAATTCTCCCTATAAACTTCACAATATAAATGAGCGTGTTGTTGTTTACAAGACAAGTCAGCCAGAGTTATCGTTCTTTCCGTAGGTCGTCTAAGAGAAGAAATAGTTCCCCTTACTGAGATTAAAAAATACACATTAAAACTTCCTTTTATAAAACTTTTTTGTGTATTTTACATATTTAGGACATGCTTAACCAGAATATCATATCAATTTTGCTGGATATATCCCCCATTTTTGTAGGTCTTCCGTAGGTCTTCTCTAGGTCTTCAATTACCTGTAGGTCTTCAATTAGGCAGGCCGGTTTAAAACCGTTTAAAGTAATTAAATTATTATGAATTTTGTTAGAGAAATTAGATAGCGCTTAGTGGCTTACACATGTCTATTACTTGTAACAAGACTTTAATATAAATATATTATGCTTTTTGAGCGTATGACCTTGACCGTAACATTTGACCCAATTTTCAAAAATGTTCTCCTAAGTAATTAAGTAAGATGTTTTTGATCATGCTATATGGCTTTTGACACATTGGCCTTCATGTTTGACCTAAATTTAAAGAATTTTAAATTTGCATGGTTATTACTTTGACAAGTGATTGGTTTTTCATATTTGACACATTGTACCGTAAATAATGGCATCCCAGTCACTAAGACACAGAGAGCTGGGGACCAATCAATGCATTATTCTTTGATTTTTTTTCCCTTCCATTGCATTTTTTTCATCATTAATTAATTTTGTTTTCCCCACTTTGTTAACTCTGCTGCAATTTTCATGACATTCAGTTTGAGGTGATATCTCCAGACTTTACCAGTTTGTAGATAAATAAATAAAAAAATCTAAAGAAAAAAAATTAAAAGTGGTTTTCAAAATTAGCTAGCAGAAACTTTTCTTATTTATAACATAACAGTTCCTGGGGTTAGGGTGGGTTCACAATGTGGGATCAACATACTAGGAATATTATAGTAAAAAATTCTTCTCAAGAACAACAAAGTTTTATAGTTATTAATTATGGAATCATCCTCAGGTTGTGTAGATTTAAGTTTCTTCAATTCTTAACAAAGGCGGTGCCACACCAACTTTTTATTTTATAGATCTCTGAGTCAACCTTTTTAAACAATGGTTTCAGCCTTGAAAAGCTGACATTAGCTCTTAATTAATCTATATGATTTTTTTTGTTTATTTTCAAAGAAAATGCAAAAAATTATTTTCATCCAAATTCGATGCTTTCTCGTAAAAATTTTGCTGTAAATGAATGCATCACATGAATACCTAATAAAATATTTATGTCAAGAAAAGCCGTATAGATTTAGATTTTTTTAAATTAAAAAAAAAATTTTATGAAAATAAAATACAAGATTTGTGAATATTTTTAAACTTGTGGTTAAAATCTTCTTAAAACCAGTCATATGGGGAGAACTTGTTCATTAAAAATATTTATAAATGAAATTGAAATGCAATAGCCAAATTTAAGAGAAATTAATTTTTTAAATTTTGGCCAATCCCGATCAAAATTAAACCTATCCCGACCATAATTGTAGAATTATTGAAAATAAATAACATTTCTCCTAGAATGTTAGTCTGATAAGTTGTTATAAGGGTTAAACATTTTTGAATTTAACAATAAAATTGATTTTTTCATTGTAAATACATGAAGAGGCAATGAATTAGCATTTTATTCATATTCATTTGACCCTAAAGTAGGTCACAGTGACCTTCTTTAAAATATCTCAGGTACTCATTGGCTAAGAATTATCAAACACTATATATCAGTTGATGCATCTTGGGTTTTCTGAGAATATCGTTCAATAACTAAGTCATGATGACCTACTTTTATGGCTATAATTAAATAAAGTATCTTGGGTACTTACTTGTCTAGAATTATTAAAATTTGTCAGTTGAGGCATCTTGAGTATATCGAAGAATGTCGACCTAAAAGTAGGTCACAGTGACCTACTTCTGAATGTCTCAGGTACTTTTTATTGTCTTAGACAACTTTGTCAATTGATGCATCTGGTTTTTCCGGAGAACATTGTACAAAAAGTAGGTCACAGTAACCTATTTTTGCTCACATCAGCTGAAAGCTCAAGTGAGCTTTTCTGATCACATTTTGTCCAGCGACTGTCTGTCCGTCTGTCTGTAAACTTTTCACATTTTCGACTTCTTCTCAAGAACCGCTGGGCCAATTTCATCCAAACTTTTCACAAAGTATCCTTGGGTGAAGGGGATTCAAGTTTGTTCAAATGAAGAGCCACGCCCTCATTCAAGGGGAGATAATTGGGAATTAATGAAAATTTGGTGGCATATTTTAAAAATCTTCTCAAGAACAAATGTGCCAGGAAAGATGAAACGTATATGGGGAAACATCCTCAGGTAGTGTAGATTCAAGTTTGTTCAAATCATGACCCCCGGGGGTAGGGCGGGGCCAAAATGGCCGACCTAAGTTTTACATAGAAATATATAGGAAAATTCTTTAAAAATCTTCTTCTCTAGAATGACAAAGCCATAATTCATCATATTTAGTTGGAAGCATGCTCAAGTAGTGTAGATTTAAATTTGTTCAAATTATGACCCCCAGGGGTAGGGCGGGGCCAAAATGGTCAACCAAAGTTTATAAAGATATATAAAGGAAAATTCTTTAAAAATCATTTTATAAGAAATATCAAATCCATAATTGGACTTGGAACTACTTTTGGATTTAAACTTTACAATAAAAAGCCATTTTCTACTTTTTCTTACCCTTACTGCTCAGGTGAGCGATGTGGACCATGGGCTTCTTGTTTACTATATCTGGTACTTATTGGCTTCGAATTGTCAAACTTTGTCAGTTGATGCATCTTGGGTTCAGATAATATCAACCAATAACTAGGTCATGGTGACCTTCTCGTGACATTTTATTGGTATATATTTAAGTATCTCTCGTACTTTTTTACAGTACTTAGAATCATCAAACTTTGTCAGTTGATGCATCTTGGATTTTCAGATAATGTCGACCAAAAGGTAGGTCATAGTGACCTACTTTTATCATTTTATGGCTATATTTGAGTATTGGGTACTTTTTGGCTTATAATCGTCAAACTTTGTCAGTTGATGCATCTTGGGTTTTCGGATAATGTTGACCAAAACGTAGGTTATGGTGACCTACTTTTATCATTTTATGGCTACATTTAAGTACCTGGGGTACTTTTTGGCTTAGAATTGTCAAACTTTGTCAGTTGATGCATCTTGGATTTTCGGATAATGTTGACCAAAAAGTAGGTCATGATGACCTATTTTTAACATTATATGGCTATTTTAACAAATATTGGGTACTTTTTGGCTTAGAATTGTCAAACTTTGTCAGTTGATGCATCTTGTGTTTTCGGATAATGTTGACCAAAAAGTAGGTCAAGGTGACCTACTTTTATCATTTTATGGCTATATTTAAGTATCTTGGGTACTATTTGGCTTAGACTTGTCAAACTTTGTCAGTTGATGCATCTTGGATTTTCGGATAATGTCGACCAAGAAGTAGGTCATGGTGACCTACTTTTATCATTTTATGGCTATATTTAAGTATCTTGGGTACTATTTGGCTTAGACTTGTCAAACTTTGTCAGTTGGTGCATCTTGGGTTTTCAAATAATGCCGATCAAAAAGTAGGTCATGGTGACCTACTTTTATCATTTTATGGATATATTTGAGTATCTTGGGTACTTTTTTGGCTTAAAATTGTCAAACTTTGTCAGTTGATGCATCTTCGGTTTTCGGATGATGTCGACCAAAATGTAGGTCATGGTGACCTACATTTATAAGAAGACAGTATGGTTTGAGCTTTATTGTGCCCTAAAAATTTAATGTTATTAAAAAGTAATGAAATTGGCTTTAACAATAGTTGAGCAGATGAATATGATAAATCATTAAAGAATATGGCATGAAGAAGAGCCTTTCTTGAAATATGACGTCATTAATTTGGTACATTTTAAAGTTTAATACAGAAAAGCTTCAAAATGACTCATTTTTCAGCTAATTTTCCTTTAGAAAAATCTGTCTGTCACCGTCGCTCGCTTTGATTTTTGGATATATTGTGCAAACAGCTATGAAAAATCACATATCTAAAAATCCTTCCGGGCGACGGTGGCAGAGTATGTTTTCTGAAAGAAAATTCCACTGAAAATTTAGGTCTTCTGCAACTTTTAAAGAAAATACGGGAAAATGCACAAGTTAATGACGTCACAATTGGCATTTAAGAGGTCATATGAGAGAAACGAACTGTGTATTCTTACTACAGAGAATTCCTATCATTCAGAAAAAATCAATTTTAACTTCTTATATCACTTTCATATTTTTGAAAAATATAGGGCTTTATTTGTATAAAACTGTACCTTCTTCTTTTATGGCTATATTTCAGTATCTTGAGTACTTTTTGGCTTAGAATTGTTAAACTTTGTCAGTGGATGCATCTTGGGTTTTCGGATAATGTGGACAAAAACGTAGGTTATGGTGATCAACTTTTATCATTTTATGGCTATATTTGAGTATTGGGTACTTTTCATGGCTTAGAATCGTCAAACTTTGTCAGTTGATGCATCTTGGATTTTCGGATAATGCCGACCAAAAAGTAGGTCAGGTTGGCATTTTTTTATCATTTTATGGCTATATTTCAGTATCTTGAGTACTTTTTGGCTTAGAATTGTCAAACTTTTTCAGTTGATGCATCTTGGATATTCGGATAATGTCGACCAAAATGTAGGTCATGGTGACCTACTTTTATCATTTTATGGCTATATTTGAGTATTGGGTACTTTTTGGCTTATAATCGTCAAACTTTGTCAGTTGATGCACTTTGGGTTTTCGGTCATGGTGACCTTCTTTTATCATTTTATGTTATATTTAAGTATCTTGGGTACCTTTTCGCTTAGAATTGTCAAACTTTGTCAGTTGATGCATCTTGGGTTTTCGGATAATGTTGACCAAAATGTAGGTCATGGTGACCTACTTTTATCATTTTATTGCTTTATTTAAGTATCTTGGGTATTTTTGGCTTAGAATCATCAAACTTTGTCTGTTGATGCATCTTAGGTTTTCGGATAATGTCGACCAAAAAGTAGGTCATGATGACCTATTTTTATCATTTTATGGCTATTTTTACACATCTCTTGTACTTGTTGGCTTAGAATCTTCAAACTTTCTCAGTTGATGCATCTGGGGTAATAGGTTACTTAGAGTTAGAGGCTTCAAATAGAAATAATAGATTGTATAATTTACCAGAAGAATGATACAAGGACCTTGGGCCTCTCGTATTTATTTTTACAACTAATAAGCAATGTTTTAATGAAATGATTATTAGGAATTTCAAATAAGTATTTTCTATAAATAATATGTATATGAATATTGTTTACGTAAAAAATATTTTGATGCAACATCGGTCAGTTACATATGGGATTTATCCCATATTTGAATACTGATGGGAGTAAATGTCCCACATATCATGTTTTATGGGATTTATCCCATATTTGACAATGAATGGGAGAAAAAATCCCATTTGCCAGTGTTCGTGGGATTTATCCCATTTGAACGAATTTGTGGGAGAAAAAATCCTAATGGGAGAAAAAAATCCCATCTGACATTTTTTCTCCCATGGGAGAATGGTGGGATAGTTGGTGGGACTGAAAATATCACCATTCTCCCATGGGATTCTGACATTTAGGACTTCATATCTTTTAAAGTAGTGATGTTTATGAGTTCAACATGAGAATATGTGATACTGCAAAGAAATCCCACCAGGTGCTATAATTTTTTTTTGGACATGACAATTAGAAATGGTAGCAAAAAGTCCGGACTATGTCGTGTCCGGAGTTAAATGTCGCACTGTTTATTGTAAATTAATTGATTTCATTTACTTTTAACCTATTACATGTAATTATGTTTTTGCAAAGGTCTTTTATTACATGTTTTATTTCTAAACTATATTCATTTGTTTACGACGTTTTTGCAATAAGTCGCTTTAAAAAAATTATATGCCTAAACAATTTTTCTTTTTAGGAATTCCACTTCTTGTTTATGTAACGAAAATTGACAGGATATGCCCGTTGGTTGACAAAGAAATTAGCGATGTATATTTCAGCAAACCCGTTGAGGAAATTGTAAACAAAATTGCAGATGTAATTGCCATACCAAGAGCAAATGTAATTCCAGTGAAGAATTATGAAAAGGAAGATTGCTTGAAAACCAACATAAATATTTTGGCTTTAAAAGCCTTGCGAAAAACTTTGTCCTTTGCCGACGATTTTCTGGAAAACCAATTTGAACTACAGCAAGAAACCAAACGACTTAATATCAAAGACTACGTTTTTTTTTTTCATTTAACAAGCACTGTAGATGTAAATTTACCATTGAACCTATTTACCTATATTGACATCAGTATATATCAGTAGAATTATTGGATGAAACGGGAACTCTATTTTATGCTCTTAACATACTAGTGACATTTGAATAACTTTTGTAATTCTTAGAACAGCTAGCTTTTTGAGAAAATAATGATTGAAATTTGTTCTGCTAGTTTTGTTCTCTCCACACGTTTGGTCCATATGTGTCTCTGATTCAGAAAAACAATAATCGAACATAATCGAACATATATTATTCCTAGCTGTAAAACAAAAGCTCTGCACAACTGCACCCCGGACTACTGATTCTGGAACTCACATAATGAAATTTAATTTCTTATACAATTTCTATTTGCATGCTTCATATTGATAATCTTAGGCCTTATGTGTTATGCTTTTACAGTATGTTCAATATAAAAAATGTCCTTTTTCTGGCTCTTTATATGCTCCATGGTGTTAATACCAACATCAAAAGAGTTTTAAGCAGTGCATCATAGAAGCTAAGAACAAGAAGTTTGTATTTGTAATTTGAAATGATTTGAAAGTAAAAAGAAGAAAAGAAAAAAAAATGTGCTATTGTTTTTTATCCTTCCTTTTTGTTAACAGACAATTTATATAAAAAACGTAATATTTCATTTTTAACTCCCATGACATGCATCTAAGCATTGTACCTATACAGCAATACAAAGCATGGACAGTATTATAAAAAAAATCAAATAAATAACAACGTTTTTTTGTTTTGAAAGTCAACATTTAAGAGAGGAGATTTATAGTGATTTCTTTGGGTATTTTCATACCTAGAATTTACAGGATATGTATTTTAAGCAACTACATTTGTGACCGGGAAATATTAGAGATATATGATCTTCCATTTTTACAAAAGGTCGGAAGGCTCACTTGAGATTAAGGTCTTTGATTTAAGGTACATTTGACTTGTGGGATTCAAGATCAAATCAATAAGTAGGCGGATTAAATTACCCCCTGTGTTATTAATATCAAGAAATTTATACAAACCATGTTTGCTTTTAAGTGAAACAAAAAAATCTAACACATTCCGAAATCTTCTTTTATTATTAAATTATTGAATGTGTAGTATAATAACAGTGTTTTTGAGCGCTTAAGGACATATTATATAAACATCCTTTTTAAAGAAAATAAATTTGAAGTCCAGGTTTTTTTCATTTTTCATCAATAATAATTGGTTTTTGGATTTAGATCATTAAATATAGTATACTATATCAAAAACGATTTTATAAAAATGCTACATAATGCAACAACAAGAAAAAAAATAGGACATAACATCGTATTGACAGAAAGAAGACAACGAACACTGCTATATCCTTGAATACGATATCAACAGAATATTGTTAGGGCAATATGGAATATTTGTACATTCTGAAATAAAGAACACCTACACTTGTGCTTTGATGTCATATAAACATACATGTTGATACTTTGTATTTTTTAAAAAAATTGATATTTGAACGGTATTAAATGTTCCTTGTTGATTAAAGGTCTGCTTAATTGCAGTCATGCATTTGTGATATAGACCTTTTGCCTATAAAGACTTTTAATGCTTTTCAGCTTTAATACAAAAAAGTTGTATAAGCTTATAAATAAATTAGCGTACCTTATTTCTGTTATCATATTTCAATTAAATATTTAAACAGACAGATAACTTTTGGGGAAATATATAGTACATTACAGAAACTAACCTAGTTTAATCTTCTGCTTCCTTTATAATAATATCAAATGACTTTAATGAGCTTGCCAGGAATTTTATTTAGATTGATCCCCCCCCCCCCTAATTAAAAATGTTTCCCGTCAGGTAATCCCGTCAGGATGAAATGTCTTTTAAAGGCTTATCCAGCAATACTTATGTCAAAATCGATAAGTAATAGTGAGACATTGTACTATTGCTGCATGTATAATTTCATAATTTAATGTTGAAGGGTATTAATCTATAAATATGCAGTTCGATATGAAATTATATGTTGTACAAAAATGCATATGCTTATTGTGTACAAAGTTGTGTTGGTCAACTATATATATATTTTTTTTCAATGTTGCCTTAGGAAATCGATACATCATCATACTATTTTTTTCTCGTTTAAATGAGACGTATCATGAATGTGCATGAGATACTATATATTTTAAATCAAATGCGTATCAATTTCATATGCGTGTAGCAAGGACAAAGGTAAGGTAAATACTGTTTTTGAAATACATTTTTAATGTGTTGACAAAGTGTGGCTTAGTTTTTAATTGAATATTACTGTTAAAAAATGTTGACTCAATTGACTCTTTTGATGTGCAAATAAAACCAAAAGATGGTAATTTAAACAGTTCAGGAACTATTAGCAATATTGATAAACCGAAGAAAGTTTAATTGTAATTAAAATGTAAATTACAACACGATCAATTATGATCATTCTGAAAAAATGTTAAAGCAATACAAAAAAAAATGGGAACATGGACACCCCTTAAAACCCCCGACATTGAAACATGATCCTATGAAGAATGATCGTTCATCCCTTAGAGGCTCCAATTTAAGCTAAAAGGAGAATATTAAGATCAATGTAAATACTGTAATGAAAAGCAATGCCGAAAAATTTATTTTTAACAATTCCCTCAGATTTAAGTCAAATATTTTTAAAACAAGTACATTTCAAGGAAATAATGCCTTGTAAAGAAAGCTTCGCCAATAAGCAACTTAATGTCAATGATTGACATGCTTTGGTTGAAACATTGATCATACACGTAAAAAAGCAATTAAACGTAAAGACCAAGATGAGATAGAAATAGTGTCAATCTATGTAAAGGAACACTACATTAAAAAACATACAAGAATTTAAGTATAAAAAGATTGGATATTTGGATGGATTTCTAACCTTGCGAGTGTTAGCTTATTGCAGCCTAAAACATTTAATATTTTAGGAATTAATAAACCCCAAGTCAAAGATTTAATATAAATGCTGTGCATTTACATCGATTTCTGTAAAATTCAGCACATGATATAAAACACATTGTGATAGTAATTTTCTGCAAAATGAATTTTTTTGCACGCCAGTTCAATAGCGTCAATTTAGTTAGTGATTTTTTTTTATAATAGATCGTTTGATTTGGAACGGATTTTGTTGATCTTATCATTGAGTCTATTGAGTATATGTTTTAGCTTTTTGATTTCAGATATTTTGAAAAATAATTGCTCGTTTTTCATAAATGCCTTTTCTAGCCTTTTCCCGCCCGCTTTTCTCATGTTATAAAATTGTTTGATTAACGACTTATTACAAATGATGAATAATCAAAGCAATAACCTTTCATACTGTTTACAAAAATCTATAGTTTGCAGAGGTTTCTAACATCAAGAAAAAAAGGTCAAGAGATGATTGTTTGACTGCATTTTTTCCTCTACTAGTAACTGCTTTTATGTTTGGTTATTCTTACGCTGTGCATCATTAAAATTTTAAATTTAGACATCTGTTGTTTAAAAAATTCAAGTCTTGGTTTTTTTACCGTTTGGATGTTTGCTGTTTGTTAAATCTGACTTTATATAAAATTTAATCTCCTCTTTTTTATGAAATTCGTTTATTATGAAATTTCGTTGTTCAGACCGTAGGTATTTATTCATAAAAACTGTTCGCATTAAGAAAATAAAAAAAGAGGTATAATTGCCATGAATACTTTTGATATATTTATAATTAACAATTTCTATTAAAATAAATCGAAATCTAGTTTAAACTGTATCGACTATTGTCTCTTATTAGTTGTAAATTAAGTTTAACCTCTTTCTTCGAATTAACACCTAGGTTTTTGTATTTGTCAAAACAGTTAAATAAATGTAAAATGAAATGTGCCGTATCAAAAATTAGTCTCAATAAAAATGTTGCATAATAGAGTAACAAAAAAGGAAATGACACTGTATTGTTGCAAAAGGAAACAACATATGCTGCTATATCCTTGAATACGATATCAACAAAAACATTATTAGGATAGTAAGGAATATACTTGTACGTTAAAACGAAATTAAATGCATATATTATTGTCAGATAGGTATACATGTAGATATATCGAATTTTTTAGTTGATAAAAGGCTTGGAATCAAGTAGTTTAGACATTGACCTACTGCCTTTACAGACTTTTAATGCTTTTTAGCTTTTATTAAAGAAAGTTATTCAAGCTTTACAAACTTAAGAGGTGGCATTCATCTGATAACTATTACATATGGATACTCTCTTGCACTAAGTATGTATGTATATGTAAGGAAAAAGGTTTCAAATCATTGTATCTATGAAAACCTGAAAAAAACCCTGACAATCGATCAAATTGTTTTTGAGGATGAAAGTTTTTTTTACGTTTATTTTACATTTTAGCACTGATTTTTTTTTCTGGTTAACTGGACTGGAATAAACTGATGCACAAAAAACATTACTAGAATGCAATGGAGAGAAAATGCATGGACAAATTGTTTTGCTTGCGACAGAGGGACAAGTTTTTGTTGAAACAATTTTTTTAAGTAATAATCAAGTCATTAATATTTACTTCTCAAGGTTATACAGTTGCTGTACATATAGTAGCTTGATTGTTTCAGCTCCTAACTATCTTATTACAACTCCCTTTGTTCTTTGCGGGGATCCCTATTTCTCCTTGTTGTTGATTGGTTACTTGATTTATGATATTAATCATTGTTCGATATCTACACTTTTTAATTTTTATTGCACACAAAAAATAAGGAATTTTCATGCACTGTGTAATACTGTGTCATACGCGCACATATTCAAAATAGATATGTTTAAAAAGATATCCGTATATGGAGGACAAGTAACATTAAAATACGGTTAATATTCCTTTTCTTATCAAACAGCTCAACAGGGTGACGATCATCGCCATCAAATAAAGGAAGGTTTTGAACAAGCTGTAGTACAAAAATCTATTTTGAATGTTAAAAATTATTTCTTTAAATACATATTCGAAATATCTTGATTACGAAGAAAATATTTCTATTAAAACGAAAAAGGCCTTGGGAATTAAGAGAGCTGAGTGGCTATGTTCATATTTAGACTATATTTATCTTCTCTAGAAGAAGAGCTCCATGTAAAAAAAAATACAAAAATAAAAAAAATACTAGATACGATCTCGTTGCGAGCAACGAGTGGGTCTTCCGTCCGATTCTTGATGAGATGAGATAAGATTTTGATTGAGATTTTCATTCTTAAATAATGATTAAAATTGTGAAGAAGAACGAATTTGCCTCCATAATCTGTAAAAAAAAAATTGAACAATAAAGACTTTAAAATTTGACTTTTGGCCCCTCACGGCCCCTAATATTAGTGATCAGCTCTTTTTTCTCTCCATATCATCTTGAATTTCTTAGGATTTTGATCACTTTTTGTTCAACAACCAGTCAGAGATTCGTTTTCGTTTTCGAGTTATTTGCATAACAAATATTTAGGGGCCAACCCTTCAACTCCTTAATGGGAACGTTTAGTAAGAAATGAAAGGTTGCATATTGTTCAGAACATTATTTTGAACATCTTTTGTTCAATATTACTTATCAAAACATTTAACCCTTTCGAGATATAAGGTATCAAAGATTTAGCATTCTGGCCACTTGTGACCCCTAATTATGTACCATAAGACATTAAAAGTATAATATGTTGTTGTAAATTGTTGAGATGATTAATTTTGCTTCAGTAATGAATAAAAGAAAATATTGACTGTTACAGAGTAATACAATAAAGACTTTTGTCCCCTTTCGGTCCCTAATGTCAGCACTTTTTTCTTAATACCATGTTAAAGATCTTGTCATTATGCCCAAATATTGCTCAGTATGTTTTACCAAAATAATTATACTTTAAAAGATATGATGCAAAATTTCTTTAAAAAATCAGTCATGATTCTCGTCTTAAATTTCGACCCTAACCGAACTACCATACTAGGCACTTCCGGAAAATAACTTGACCATGTTGCAATATGGCAACATGTCCTCTATTTTCCCTGAAAAAATCAGCTTTCTAGCTTGAGCCGTATTTGAGTTCCACCACAAACAGAGAGGCCATCAAAATTTCGATCAAAGGGCGATAGCTACCGACCGGAAGTGAAATTCAAAAAATGAGAGAAAAGGTATAGAGTTTAAATAAAGAGACACCTTCTCTGCAATTTTCAAGTAAATTGGTCGAGCCATCGACGAGAAATCCTCTGCACAAAGAAGAATGTACAGTTTCAATACAAAGTAAATACCGATATTTTTCTAAAATATGAAAGCGATATTAGAAAACAAAATTCATTCTTTCTTAATCATAGAAAGTCCCTGCAGCAAGAATATACAAATCGTTTTTCTCATATGACCTCCTTAATGCTAATTGTGACGTCATTAACTTGTGCCTTTTGCACGTATTTTCTTAAAAAGTTGCAGAAGACATCAATTTTTAGTGGAATTTTCTTCAAGAAAACATACTCTGCCACCGTCGCCCGGAATGATTTTGAGATATGTGTTTTTTCATAACAGTTTACATAATAAATCCTAAAATTAAAGTGGGCGACGATGGCAGACACTATTTTCTAAAGAAATATAAGCATAGAAATGAGTCATTTTGAGGGTTTTCTGCATTAAACTTAGAAGTCCACCAAATTAATGACGTCATTTTACCAGAAAGTTCCTCATTCATGCCATATTCATTCATGGTTTATCATAGTCATCTACTCAACAATTGTTTAAGCCGATATCATAACTTTTTAATAACATTCAATTTTTAGGGCACATTAAAGCTCAAACTGTACCTTCTTCTTTGCAAAGAAAAAAAATATATCTGACTCCTTGAATTAAATTCCATGAAAAAGAAATCAAAATTGTCTTAAAGCATAGAAAAAAAAATTTAAAAAAATCGGAATGACTTTGACCTTTAAAGTATATTCAAGGTCAAAGGTCATGTGTTACAATGCAATTGACCCCATGCTTCTACAACTTAGAGTTTTCAAGATATAAGGTTTAATGGTAAGTACAAAGAAGTTAAAGGACAATAACTCATATAAGGGGTCATCAGATCCTTTTGCACTTAAACAGTAAAGTTAGGACTAAAGATGCTTAAGACATTATTGAAGGTTTGGTGTCTCTACGGTCTATGGTTTCGGAGGAGTATCGATAACGAGGTTTTTCGCACAAGGGGCAATAACTTTTTAAAGGGTTAATTTTAGGGGAATAGCATGAAACAGTTTTAAGAATACATATTAATGATGCATAGACATTAATTAAATGTTAAAATACAAAAGAGATATAAATAGAACTAAATTTCTCATTTTTGGAATGACCTAGACTTTTAACCTTTAGATGAATTTTCAGGTCAAAGGTCAATGAATCTTATGCAGTTGGTCCCATGTCTCTACGACTTTTCGTTTTGAGAATTTTTAATTATTTGTTAAATTAAAAAATTTTCAGGGGCAATAACGCATTGAAGGGATCACCGAATGCTTTCGCAATGACTAGATTGAAAAGTCCCCTTCATTAGTCGAAAACATTGGTGAAGTTTTCATACCTCTACAGTTTACGGTTTCAGAGGAGTAGCGATAACAAGCATTTCTTGTGAAAGGGGCAATAACTTCGAAAGGGGTCAAGATTCATTTAAGCAGGGTAAACTGCAATAATTTTTTACGGAGTACATTCTTTATTCTTATGGAATATGAATCTTTTCGATAAATAAAACAAAAAAAAGGAGACTAATTGTTCACTGAACAATTAATGGTCTTTCCACCTTTCTTTTAAGTTTTCATGTCATTTGATTTAAAAACAAAAAAAAACTAAAATAAAATAAAAAGTGCTGCCAGCAGGATTCGAACTGTGGACCCTGAGATTGCCAGGCGAGCGCTCTATACACTACGCCACAGGCGCTCCGATGAAATTGTTTTCCGTAAACTAATAGTGTAGAAAAATGAAAAAATGAAAGCATGTGGATAGTTTTAAATAGTACAGAAACACGTGTATTTATTTGTTTGTGATGGAACATAGAGAGGAATAATGAATCGTTCTGAGAAAAACGATTGGTGGATAATGAAAATGGAGATTTCCTATTAAAAAAAAATCATTTGAGTTTGTTTGTAGTTTGAACAGATTGAGTTAATCATAAAGAGCTTATGATACATTTTTTTGGTTCATGTGCACTCTAATAGGCAAATGTAATTTGTTGACATAATTTGTGAGTCATGGGCATTTGTTCAACACCATATCGTTCAAAGACAGGTAACTGCAGTTGATCTAACCTATCCAAATTGCATGGAAATTTATTAGATATGAAAAATCGCTATTTTCTAGACTCAGTCGATTAATATTTAAATCTAGATAAAATTGAAATAAATTCCATATATTAAAGTAAGCAAGAATACTTGGTATTAAAATGTCGTAATAGAGCAAGAGAATCGAATGATATTAATAAGAATAAAAGAAATAGCCTATACAAGCTTTAATTAATTTTTATGCTCAGCAATGACTAAATTTCAGACAGAAAAAAAATGCAGATTTTGCCGATAATCACTAGAATTTCGTAATTCTTAAGAGACTCGTCGTAAAACTCTCAGGACACTTTCTTTGAGGTGTCTTCTACATGTTAATCTGAATTTCATGTCTATCTCTGGTGTTGTTTTCCTTGTACAAAAAAATTCTACTTCGTTATTGATTTTTGAGACAAGGCGGGGGTGGGGTATATAAGAATTTGTTAATGTGAGAGTTGTAAATACCTCCACGACCTCAAACTTGATTGTGACCTTGTGTCAATGGGGTCAAAAGTCAAGGTCATTTATCAAGGTCAAAGGTCAAGGTCATAAAAACGACGATAAAATTCAAGTCGCATTCTATTTGACCTTTCAAAGAATTCAAAACACACTGTATGATGTTCCTCATATT
This sequence comes from Saccostrea glomerata, assembly GCA_003671525.1. Classification (NCBI taxonomy): domain Eukaryota; kingdom Metazoa; phylum Mollusca; class Bivalvia; order Ostreida; family Ostreidae; genus Saccostrea; species Saccostrea glomerata. The sequence goes on from PRKT01000200.1 coordinate 839,062, forward strand.
CAGATGTAAAGAGACAGTCTTTAATTTAACATATAGAAGCAATTTAAATTTTATTTTTAAACAAACTAAATCGTTTAAATCTCAATCTACTTGACCTTTGAGAGATTTCATAATACGTAGTATGATGTTCTCTACCTTCCATATTTACAGACATAGTCCTCTTTTAACATTTAGATGCAATTGAAATTTTTTGAAAAATTTAAATCGATAAAATGTCACTTTTTTGCCCTTAAAGAATTTCAAGTTACAGTGTGTAATTTTTTTTTAATTAAAGAAATAGGCCAAAGATCGAAGAGCGCAGTCAGCCGCACTGACCGCAAACGTCCTTGATATTGACTTTGACATTCCTGTTAAAACACCTGAGGCCACAGTTTCTTTATTATAGCATTTACAATCCAAAAAGAGATATCACTGGAAAGCTCTCAAAAAGATCTTTTCAACGGTTTAAAAATTTTTAAAATCGGTCAAGAAATGAAAGAGAAATTACTTTTTACAAAAATCAAAAGATATCCACCCAAGATCAAAGAGGAGCACCGAAGAGCATGGTCACTTGCACGTGTCCTTGATAATGACATGTCCTGTCAAAATGGAAGTCTAACTCACCTGAGCCTATATTTTCTTTGTTTGTGTACGTACAATAAAAAGAAATATATCGTTGGAAAGGTCTTGAAAAGATCTATTTGATGGTGCAAAAAAATTTGAAATCGGTCAATAAATAAAAGAGTTATGATTTTTTAAAAGAAAACTTCTAAGAGTACACTTGCACTCAAATGTGCTAAACACACCTGAGAGTATATTTTGTTTATTTTTTTACTCAAACACAAAACAAATACATATTTGGAAAGCTCTTGCCAAGATCTATCTGATGGTATAAAAAAAATTAAATTGTATAAAAAAAATTTTTTTGAAAATATTTAACTTTAAAATTTAAAAATTTAAAACATCTTCTTAAAATTTAATAAGTCAGGTTCACAATGTCAGGATTACATTCATTCATTCCTGAAAATTTCAAATCTCTATTTTGCGTCGTTTTCTCAGAATAGGACATATCAGTATTGCAGCAAAATGTCGAAAATACGTCATATTTACCGAACGGAAATGAATTCATGAAAAATTTTAAAAATCCTTTCGCAAGATATTGTTTCCTATCATCTCTGAAAGTTTTATAAAAATCCCCCGAATTGTTACTGAGATACAGGTGTAGGGAAAAAAAAATACTAGCCCCTTGTTGCCCCTAAATGCGTAATATATGACGTCAACAGTATGATATATAATTGAAGGTCGTTAAGAAGAATATTTTTGTTTCAATAATGTATCACAAAATATTGATCGTTTAAGATTTATAATGAAAATTGTTTTGGACCCTTTTTATCCCTAATTTGATGAGTCAGCTCTTTTTAATTGATATCATTTGAAAGATCTTGTCATTTTGCACAAATATTGTTCAGTATGTTTTGACAAAATGACTATACTTTTTAAGATATGATACAAAATGTCTCGAAAATTCACTCCTGATTCGTTTCCTAAATTTCTACCCCTAGGCCGTTTCCATACTACACATATTTGGAAAATTTGAAAACCTAGGTGCATCATGGGAACATGTCCTCTATAATCTCTGAAAATTTCATTATTCTAGCTTAAGCCGTTTTTGAGTTCTATCACAGACAAGGAGGTCCTCTAAATTTTGATCAAAGGGCGATAACTTGCGACCGGAAGTGAATTTTTCAAAATGGAATTGCCGGTACAAATTTCAGATAGAAAGACATAAAGTCTGAAAATTTGAGCTGAATCGATCCAGCCATCTCTGAGAAACCCTCTGCACAAAATCGGTAAGGAAAAAAATAGTCAGAAAAGTGAAAAAGAAGCAAAATAGAATAATAGAAGGGTCTTCCGCTGAAACGGAAGACCCTAAAAAATCATATTGAATCATTTTTTTCTTTCTCAAAGGATATTTTTCAGCTAAAGATATATCTAAAAAAAATGGATCTGATGGTTTATTTGTTGATCCCCAGCCTCTTAAATAGCCACTACTGGAGTATTTCAAACTATTTTAAATGGTCAACTAAAAGTGCAAATTTGAGTGTTAGAGGCAAATCTTAACAGCTGCTGTACTTGTAACAGATTATCTCAGAATCTTATTCTCAAGTATCCCTTCCTTATTCAATCTGAAAAAAAATCGAAACGGCTTCTATCAAATTACTGTGGTAAATAGGAATGTTAAGTAATGTTCTTTAAATTTTTACAAAATTCAACTGGAGAGAGAGGAACGTTCCACAAATGCCATTTTGGGTTTTTTATGCACAGGTTGTAACCTTTCCATATTTTGGACTTATACAGCTGTAATACCGAAATTGAAATCGTTAAAAATTCTTTTGAGATACAGAAGTACATTGCAGCTTTTCGAGATATATGTGTTTTTTTTATGTCCAACAATGAATTTATGATTGTAACATTGGTATTCTGGCAGTTTCATACACCTTAACCATAAAAACTTAACACAGATGTGTGAAAATTTTCATTAATTAGATAATAAAAAGTCACTCTATAAATTGTTTACAAAATCAAACTAAGGGGAAATCTAGAAAAAACTTACAGGCCACGTTTCTTTTATAAAAAATAACTAAGTGTATATTGATAACGTTATGAAAAGATTGCGCTTGATACAAAATTATACGTGAAAATCAAAGGTTTGTATCTGAAAATTTTTTTCAAGAAGGCAGTGAATATCGAAGAAAGCCACAATTGACCAGTCGACATTTTATTTCATACATGCTTGGTACACGCGTCCCAAAGGCATAATATGTTACTTATTTTTCCTGCACTACACCAAATAAATAATAAGTACTTAAGATGCAAAGTGTTTATGCATATTAATGGTTTTGATAGCCAATGAAAATTTTCTTAACTTCTTTAATAAACTAGCGTTAAAACATTACGCAATACAAATAACTTATACTTGTGCACATCACGACATTTTGCGTGTGGGGTTTGGAAGAACGTCAGCGTTTCGAGAATTTTAACGTTTTTTTTAATTGTGCATATCTGTGCATCTTATTTGCCTTGGTAGATTCCCACTCAGCGCTGACAGAAAAGAAGGCAGAAGATGGCTTTAGTGTAAAATTCTCGTGCAAACCAAATGAAATTGTTTTCAACAATCTGCAGGTAAACCAAGAGACATTGATAAGGATAGCATTGCTGAAAGAAGTGTATTCAATGGTCGGTGATATAATAAATTTGAAAAATGAAATGTCAGCTATAAAAACCAAAGCAGAAGAAATAAAAAGAAGTACAGATAACCTTCGCTGTGAAGATATTGAATATTGAATGAAATAGCACAGATGAAACAGAACCACAGCGACACATCTGAAATGATAATGAATGAGCAGCATGAGCATGACAAAATGTTGAGTGAAATAAAACAGGAGATGAAAATTAACCAAAATGACACATCAGAAAGGATCATTAACTACAAGCGTGAATATGAACAGATTTTAAACGAAATAGAACAGAAGATAAAAATTAACCATAATGACACATCTGAAAGATAGTGAAGGCGCAGCTTGAATATAAAACGATGTTCAGTAGATTAGAACAAAACATGGAATCCAACCAAAATGACACATCCAAAGAAATAGTTAACATACAGAATGACTTACTTAACGTTAATAATTCTGTGGGACTTCTCCATAATTATACCGAAAAATTAAAAGCTCAGTACGGCATTCAAAGTATGTACATCTGTTTATATCATGGTCATTATAAGCAATAATGTATTTAATAAGAAACAAACATTTGTTCAGAATTATTTCTGCTTCTTCCAAACAATCAGTGGGATAATAATTGACAAAATCGTTCCTTTTACTGCGCAGCACTGTTAAGGGTTACTATGAGAAATCAACGGAAAATAGAATTGCAAAAACGGGCATTGTTTTTAAAACTGAATTTATTATTATTCAGATGTTTTATCATCACAGAACTTTGATTCTTAGAAATAGAATAATATAACCTACTCTGTACTGTATGACGTTTTGTCCCATTGATGGAAAGTCACGTGATGAATGCATAGTACGTGTACTGAATGTAGGTCGTTAACTAATTTCAATACCGCCAGGTCATACCCTATTTGATTTTAAAAATTCAAGCTATTAATTGTTTTTGTATTCTTTGTACTTCCTGGAAAGAACTGCTGCCTTGAATAGAATTCGCATTTTAAGGATAAATAACACAACAAAATTTTTTTCAGGAATCAGCATAATTTCTCATAGATTTACATTTAAATTGACAACATGAATAATGTTTACCAAGTAGAATGGGAGACTTTTATAAGATTTTGTCATAAAGTTAAAAATTGGTGCAAAATTTTGTATGGATTTATATAGAAGGCAAAATAAAATCTAAAATCTAAGTACCAAGGGAAACCTACGATTTCTTTATATTTCAGGGATTTATTATTTATGTCATTACAAATCAAAATCAGTAAAAAAATATATATCAACCCGAGCATCCATTTTTTGTTTGTGGTAAGTACCCTTAATAGTTAAATATCAAGTAAATAGGCCAAGTTATAGAACATATCCTTTATTTATTTTCAAAAAATGGTTAAGATTTATTTAGTGTATGCCCTTGCAATAGAACGATTTTTTGAGGCACCTCGATGTAAAATATACCTAACCTGAACACATAAACACCCACAAAATCATTTAAATACATTCTCTCGAAAGTTAACACTGAATAATCGCAGAAAACAAAGGATATACTTTGGTATTAATAGCCTATTTAAGACTTGTAAATTATATTCTGTTTTTATAATGAAACGCATTTTTCATTGTTAAAAAATTCCTCATTCTGCCTCTCACAGCACATGAAATGCGTCATTTTTACCAAAATGACGTCATGATTGACAAGTTCATCGATATCAGTGATTTGTTTATAACCAACTCTATGGGATTTAACTAGCTACTTGTTTTTAATTCATTGATAAGTTTTATTGTTGTTTACTATGCTAATACAGTTTAAAGTTGCAAATTATTTCATTTTCTGGTATTATGAGGAATACATAAAAGTCGTATTTTTGTGTGACGTCACAGTAAACTTTTCCCGTATTTAGGTCCCGCCTCCTTTTTTCAGCCTTAACAATGCTGCGTGCTTCGTGTGTTAAGTTGAATTATCAATGTTTGGACTAAAGATCACCCCATTTGTTTTCCCCCGCTTTCGCAAAAGCGAGGGGTCATTAGTATTTATTATAAAATCTCATTCGTCTGTCCTTCCGTCAGTCTATCAGTCTGTCCGTCCGTCGTTTAACCCAGCCTATAACTTTTGATTAATTGCAGCTAAGACTTTCATATTTCGCATGCGTATTTCTTGTGACCAGACCTTTCCTTGGGTAACACCAAATTTAATCCTTTGACCTTGCCCTTGACCCTTTGACCCACTTTTACACAAAAATTCCAAACTTTTACTTTGGTCATAACATTTGAATAGTAGATACTAAGCCTTTTGTTTTTCGCAAAATATATTTTTTGTGGTATAACCTTTCATTATACACGAACAATTTTGCCCTTTTAACCTTGACCTTGGACATTTCCGTACTTATGAAAAAAAAAGAAATGCAGTATATGTACATTATCCCTAACATATCAATACAGTTAGCTAAAATTGAAATACATTTTTTAATTGAAGAACTGATTTTTCGTTGAGATAATAAACATGAAGACATGATAAGTAGATAGCATTGCCAGATTTAAGAAAAATCTGCTTGAAAATAAATCCGGAACCACTTTATTTATTAAACGACTTGAGCTGATAGAATTTGTCTTCGAAATAATAGGTAAATTCAAAGTAAAAGGACTTTCAAAACTTGATGCGAAGTTGTTCTTTGAGCATAGAATTATGACTTGCAATGATAAAGCATAATAACACATTTAATCATAGGCGTACTTTGTTTTTAGACTGCAATTGTAGAGGTGTCTCGCCCTCTGTAGGCCAGTTTTTGCCATACACCGTGCAAGTGGATGGCAAACAGTTTCCTGCCAATTGTATGAATACAGCCGGTCATATTTGGACGGTAAATACACAAATACAAAAGTTCAAGTAATCAATAGTTCTGCAAAAAAAAAAAAAACAAAAAAAAAAACTTTCGTTTGATTGCATTGACATTAACTCTTATGTAATACTAATGTGTCTAAGAGTTTGACATGTCATAAATATGTTTTTTTTTCAAAGAAATATTTTTTAGATGATACAAAGACATACTTTTGTTTGTTTTGTTTAGATGATACAAAGACGAGTTGATGGCTCTGTTAACTTTTACAGAGGATGGACGGGATACAAAAACGGATTTGGTGACCTCAACTCTGAGTTCTGGATTGGTGTGTTATAATTAATAAAACTTCTGTAAAAAAATGTGAAAGACAATAAAGAACTTGATTTGTTGCAATTGAAAACCGTATCATCATTTTTGTCAATTACTCTATTAGAATTAAACTAGTCATATTTGATATCAGTTGCTGGTTTCGCATTTATTCTATGAGAAAATATATTATATATTTTTCCGAACTTCATTTTAATTTTCTATAGAAGTGACATACTAGAAAACGTGCATTAAATCATTTAATTTGATATAGCACAAAATAAGCAAAACAGCCCTCAAAGAGTAACACAATATTTTGATAATGTCAGATATGTTTCGAATATTTAATGATCATTTTTTTATGTATATATGTATGCATGTATGTAATGTATTTCAAGGACCTGACAATATCCGCCTACTGGTGACCAATGGCTATACAGTTCTTCGCGTGGAATTGGAATACGGTACAGAATCGGTGTACGCTGAATACAGTAGCTTCTATATAGCGGGGGAGGAGGAAAACTACCGAATCCATGTATCTGGGTATAGCGGAACAGCTGGTACGCTTACCAACCTTTAAATTTTCTATATGGAATTCAAATTAATTCTGCAATGGTATTTAAATTGCCATTAAGTGTTTTAAAATATGCAATATTAGTAAGTCACACATTTTTAAACAGCTCTAAACAAGGACATTTGTTCCTTTTACAGGAGACGGGATTTCGTGTACAATTAGACACTGCAACAATGATGCACAGTTTTCTACATTTGATAATGATAACGATGGTGAAAGCACTAGACACAATGCGCAGGCGTGGCGGGGGGCCTGGTGGTACAATAACGGGCACCGGTCAAACCTTAACGGTGAATACGGCAATAACAATCACGGGCAAGGGATCAGCTGGTACTCCTTCAAAGGATGGACTGTGTCCTTGACACAAACAAGAATGATGCTAAGACGAGCATAAAACGTCCATGGGTGTAGAATAACAGTATAAGACGTTTTGATAGATTTACCCCACCCAGTGTGGAAAAAGATCTTACTTTTGACTTAAATTAACTAGAGTCTTAATTAGGTCTTTCCATCTTTTTGTGGAAAGACACATTGACATTGTTTTATTTATTATTATTAGGTCTTTCCACCTTTCTGTGAAAAAAAAAATATTGATTTTCTTCTGTTTCTTATTATTAGGTCTTTCCACCTTTCTGTGGAAAGACCAATTGAAATTGTTCTGTTTATTATTATTAGGGTCTTCCGTCTTCAGCGGAAGACCCTTCTATTATTCTTCGGTTTCTTTTTTACCTTTATTATTATTATTATTATTATTTTTATTCTTTTTTCTTCTTACAAAATCTGTGCAGACGATTTCTCGGAAATGGCTCGTTCGATTTGCTTCAAATTTTCACAGTCGATGCGTTTTCATCTGAAGTTAATTCCGGCAAATTTTTTTTTGGAAATTCACTTCCGGTCGGGAGTTATCGCCCTTTGATCAAAATTTGGAGGACCTCCTTGTCTGTGATGGAACTCAAAAACGGCTCAAGCTAGAAAGCTGAAATTTTTAGTGATGATAGAGGACATGTTGCCACGTTGCAACATGGTCAGGATATTTTCCGGAAGTGCCTAGTATGGAATCTCGGTAGGGGTCAAAATTTAGGACACGTTTTATGAGTGATTTTTTGAGACGTTTTGTATCATATCTTTTAAAATATAAATATTTTGTTAAAACATACTGAACAACATTTGTGCAAAATATCAAGATCTTTCATATGACATCAAGAAAAATGTGCTGACTCATCAAAGAAAGGGCTGAAAGGGGCCAACAGTTTTTATTCAATAACTTTTTAAAAGTCAATATTTTGTAATACATTACTGAAGCAAAGATGTTCATCTCAACCATCTACAACTATATATTATGATTTCCATGTCGTATGGTACATAATTAGGGGCCAAAAGGGGCCAGAATGCTAAATCTTTGATGCTTTATATCTCGAAAGGGAGAAATACTTTGATAAGCAATATTGAACAAAAGATGTTCAAAATAATGTTCTAAACAATATGCAACCTTTCATTTTTTGCTAAACGTCCCCATTAAGGAGTTGAAGGGTTGGCCCCTAAAAGATTCTTTTTCTAATATCTCAAAAACGAAAAAGAATTTCTGAACAATTGTTGAACACAAAATGTTCAAAATCTTAAGATCTTTAAGATGATATGAAAAAAGAGGGCCGATTCCTAAAATAAGGGGCCGTTAGGGGCAAAAGGCCGATTTTTTAAAGACTTTAATGTTCAATGTCTTTTTACAGATTGTGGTAAATCATTATTTTAGAATGAAAATCGCAATCAAAATCTTATCTCATCTCATCAGGAATTGGACGGGAGACCCACTCGTTGCTCGCAACGAGATCTCATCTAGTTATTATTATTATCTAATTAGGTCTTTCCACCTTTCCACCTTTCTGTGGAAAGACCTCTTGAAATGCTTATGTTTTTTATTATTGTTTTATTTCTGCCGGACTTTCGAAACCACAAGTCATATCTAAAAACTTTGTAGTCCATGATTCTGGATATCAAAAGTTATTTTGAAAAAACGACCCCCCTTTCATTGTAAAACTTGTTATTGCTATTCCTTCGAAACGGTTAACCGTAGAGATACAAAACCTTCCCCAATGTCATATACTAATTTAGGAGACTTTTCAGTCTAATCACTGTGATAGTTTTTCGATCCTTTCAATGAATTATTGCCCTTGAAAGTTTCTAAATTTTACAAAAAAATAAAAATTTTCAAAGCGAGAAGTCGTAGAGACATGAAGCCATCTGCATAAGATTCATTGACCTTTGTCCTCCCAATTTATATCAAGGTCAAAGGTCAAGGTCATTCCAAATATGAAATATAAATTTCTATCTATAGCACTTATGTCCTTAAACATATATTATTCTATCTTTTGTCTTTTATATGTACTCTTAAAACACTTTCGAGGATTTCATTCTTGTTCCCTTTTAAAAGTTATTGTCCCTTGCGCAAAAAACCTAATAATGTCTTAAGCGTCTTCAGGATACAACTTTTGAGATTCAGTGAAAATGCACATGACCCTTTATATAAGTTATCACCCCTTGATATATATGTGGTTAATATTAAATCTTATAACTCTATAACTATACATTGTAGAGGCAAGGAGTTAATTGCAATGTGACCCTTGACCTTGAATATTTTCTCAGGGTCAAAGTTCAATGTTATTCCATTTTTTTAAATTTCATTTTTCTATCATTTAAGACAATTTAGGCGTTTATCAAAGTTATTTTCCCTTTTGCAACATATGCTTGTTATTGCTACTGATTAAGGTGACTATTCAATCTATTCATTGCGAAAGCATTCGGTGACTCCTTCAATGAGTTATTGCCCCTGAAACTTTTTCAATTTTACAAATAATTAAAAAAATTTCAAAACGAGAATCGGAGAGACATGGGACCAAGTGTATAAGATTCAGTGACCTTTGACCTTCAAATTTATGCAAAGGTCAAAAGGTCACTCCAAAAAATGAGAAATTAAGCTGTTTTTATATCTCTTATGTCTTTTAACATATACAATCAGTGTTTGCATCTTTCATATGTACTTTTAAATCTATTTCAAAGATTTCATACTTGTCCCCGAGGATTGACCCTATTAAAAGTCATTGCCTCATTATGCGAAAAACCTTGTTATCGCTACTACTTCAAAACCATAGACCATAGAGGCACCAAACCTTCACTAATGTGTCAAGGGTCTTTAGGCCTAACTTCACCTTATAAATGCAAAAAGATCTGATGACCCTTTATATGAGTTATTGCCCTTTAACTTCTTTGTACTTAGTATAAAACCTTATAACTTGAAAACTATAAGTTGTAGAAGCATTGCGTCAATTGCATTGTGACTCCTGACCTTTGACCTTGAATATTTTTTCAAGGTCAAAAGTCAAGGTCATTTCATTTTTATAGATTTTAATTTTTTCTATCCTTTAAGACAATTTTGGTTTCTTATTCATGGAATTTAATTTTAAGGAGTCATACATGAAACAAAATTGAAAAATTCAAAGAAGGTGGTTAGACCTCTCATTCTTCTGTGAACAATAAGTCTCCTAGTTTATTTTTTATTATGTTTCCGCTGCATGTGTTTTTAGTTTGAAGATTAATCGAAAAGATGTATAGCGCATAAGAATGTATGCTATAAAAGATTATTGCAGTTCACCCTGCGTAAATGAACCTTGACCCCTTTCGAAGTTATTGCCTCTTTTGCAAGAAATGCTTGTTATCTCTACTCCGCCGAAACCGTAAACCATAGAGGTATAAAGCCGTCAGCATTGTCTTTGACTAATTATGGTGACTTTTCAATCTATTTATTGCGAAAGTCCTCTGTGACCCCTTCAATGAGTTATTGCCCCTGAAACTTTTAGAATTTTACAAATAATTAAAAATCTTAAAACGAGAGGTCGTAGAGACATGGGATTATCTGCATAAGATTCATTGACCTTTGACCTTAAATTTGTACAAAGGTCAAAGGTCAAAGGTCATTCCAAAAATAAGAAGCTAAGCTCTTTTAGTACCCCTTACGAATATTTCAATGATATTGAAAGGTTTATCTTTATAAGCTTTGGCATTTATAATTGTAGTAAAGTTACGTCAATTAAATTTGGTTATCAACAAAAACTGAAACACTGAGTCAGCCTTTCCCAGTGATATATGTTTTCTGTATTTTGCACGTGTTGTAATTCTATATGCTGAGAATGCAATTATAGTGCTGTTATATAGAAATGCTTGTCATCAATAAAATTAGTTGAAAGTCACAGTCTCATGTGGTTTTATTACATGGTGTCAGAATGAACAAACTTAACCCGGCGCCAATTCTCTCACTAGAAGGGAACTTAAAAGAAAATTGGAGAAAATTTGAACAATTATTTCAAATTTATCTCACAGCAAGTGGAATTGACGACAAAGAAGACAAATTAAAAACAAATATTTTGCTTCATCTGATCGGTCCAGACGCTGTGGAGATATATAACACCTTTTAATTTGAGGACGCCAGGGACAAACTTAAGCTTAAACCTGTCCTGGATAAATTCAAGGAATACTGCAACCCAAGAAAAAATATAATATTTGAACGACGTATTTTCAACTCAGGAAGTCCAGGTCCAACAGAGCGTATTGAATCATCCACAGGTCAAGTCACGTCATTACGTAACACTATGTGACTCTTACCAAAACAATGCTTTTTCAAACCCCAAATTTTACTGTTTTTCCGCTCTCAATGATTATTTCAAGAATAAAGAAATGTAAAAAAAAAAAAAATAAAATTTGTTAAATATACTTTATTATTTTTATTAACCTCTTTTATAATTATATTTACTAGGGATGTCAACGAATAGTCGACTATTCGACTGTCAGTCGAAAGGACCGACTATCGAATAATGCTACCGACTATCGACTAAATAAAATACGATAAAATAGAGTTATAACTCTTAATTACAAATGTAACTGTTCATGAAAAAATTGTTGACAAAATTATTTTCCTGAACAAAAACTGACTATTCATTATCAATGTATAAATGCATATTAAATGCTCTTCTATAATCTGATAATTGTCAATAACAATTGTTTTTCTAATATTTACATAAAATGAAATTTGAATGCAAAACTTACACCTGAAATATAGTAGGTAGTAAATGTCACGCTTTTTAATTCCGCTGTTTCCAGGACAACAAAGGTGCGTGAGAATTTTCTTTAATAAAAACAGACGCTGGAGAATTTACAGAATGATGCCAAATAATCCACTACAGATGCAAATATTACCATAATAGAAGATTGCATAAAGTAAGTAGTTTTTAGACAAAATTTTCACCCTTTTCTAGAACAGGTTGCATATGTGTAACAACATTAGATCGATTCAGAATTTAATCCTCTTCAAATAAATATGCATGGTATCTTATTAAACCCCCGCGCTAAGGAGCGCTTTTAGAATAACCCCACACATGTTTTGAAATTCATTAAGGATTTCCATCCCTAATGGGACCAAATTCGCTACTCTTTAATATTCCTGACGTAAATAATACTCTCATATTATATTAAAGCATTTTATAGTAGATAAGGGCACCGCTAAGCGGAGCATCCCCTCGCGGCAGGAACATCACTGGTAATGGCAATATCTCGTAAGAGATCAATTCTCTAGAGGAACGTTAAACATGTTAAAGATTGATAGTACAACGTATCTTCTTTAATTTCCCTCTTATGAATATTTGCTCATATGAAGGCTTGCCCGTTCAGAGCTGCACATTTTTTCCTATAATAGGCACAGACGGCCATTGAGCAGGGAGGGATCTTATTGTACCAGCATCTATTGGGACATTGGCCCTTGGTTTACAGGGTCTCATTCGAAGGACCAGTCTCCACGTCGCACAGTGGGATTCAAACCCGCAACATTAGGATCAACTCCCTTACTTTTGACAAAATTATTAGTGGAGTGTTGTTGTTGATCCAATTTTTTTTTACAAAGTGCAAAGCGTCTTGGTTGGTGTGTGTGTGTTGGGGGGGGGGGGGGGGGT
>PRKT01000200.1:852158-879817 GCA_003671525.1 Saccostrea glomerata
GGGCATAACATTGATAACTAATTTGGGGTAGTAAAGTTTAATATAATGTATTAGATTGTTTTTCAGCTCTATTTATTTCTTTAACAAAATTATAAGGGGTGGGGGTGTCTAATGAGTCTATTTTTAACAAAAATCAAATGCATAGCATTTAAGTTTGAATGGGGTTGGGGCATAATATGCATACGTAATTGGGCAGTTTCCCTTATACCTAGTAGAAACATATCACGTATGCTACATATACAAGTTTCTGTAATGTTAATTATTTACCTACCTAATTAGTATATTTCACAGTTCCAGGCAATATGCATTTTTTTCGTAATGAAAAATAACGAGGCTTAGCCTCCCACTTTTTTGCAAATATAGACAATTTTTATGCATTGAAAATTGGGGTTTACCTTTTTTGTTGGTTTACACCTTACACACAAACTTTCAATTTAACGTACATCCCAAATTCCAAGACACCTGTTGGAATTTGGTAATGAAACCCCGACGTTCATCAAATTCTTTTAATCTGGTTCCCACAGACTCGACACGGTTTTTAAACTGGTTCGCACCTGTTGGAATTTGGTAATGAAACCGCGACGTTCATCAAATTCTTTTACTCTTGTTCCCACAGACTCGGCATGACTTTTAAACTGGTTCCCAAGCGGAAATGATTATTGTCAACTTGTACATAAAATGTCAGGGTTTCAAGACAGTGAAAATGCTATATCTGAAGAAATATATGATCACTGAACTTGAAAATTAAAAATTAATAGGCTTCTTCCTTTTATACTGCCACACAAGTATGTAAACGCTGCGAGTGGTTAATGCAAAGGTTCTCTGTCAATCTTGCCCACAAATGATTATTGTCAACTCGTACATAAAATGTCAGGGTTTCGAGGCAGTAGAAACGCGATATCTGAAGAAATATTTCATCAATGGACTTGAAAGTTAATAGGCTTTGTCCTTTTATACTGCCACACAAGTATGTAAACGCTGAGAAAGGTTAATGCAAAGGTTCTCTGTCAATCTTGCCCACAAGGTAACGAACACACTAATACACACACATACATACGCACACTCGCGATGCTATATCCCCTCTGCAACTAGTTGCGCGAGGGGATAAAAAGGATTGACCGCGAGAAACTTTAAAAAATTAAGCAGTAGTTAATTAACAAAGATCGCAGTGTAATCTAAGGGGAAAAGCGTTTTTTCACAATATTTTTTTTTTAAATAAATATCGACAAAATTAATCCTGCGGTGGAAAAATGCATTGAAACATTAAAAATAGAATGACTATTTCAAACAATTTTTTTACCAGCTAAATTTTAATATTTGATTTTTTTTATTAATTTAAAAAAAGGGGAGATAACTCTTACCAAAATTCAAGGTCATAGATTATATATACATACTAATAGTAATATATGGGAAGTATGTCTAAATAAACTGAGTATTCAATGCCTACATATATGTTATGTATTCAATTTCATTGAATTTGTTCCTATTAGGGATTGAATACCTTAAAGAAATTGACGCCGTCAACGCAGCTGACGAAATCGCTAGCTTGAGTTACTGTGTTTGTTTACAGTATCCAAGATTATCTTACGGGGAACAACTCTTCATAGCATCAAAATGGGGTGCCCCATGGGGATCTTTTTTTATTATTATTAAATAATGCCTTATTAAATTCTTTTAATTGATATTGTCGCCTCTTCAATGATTTTGTATAAATCAAATACAATAATAGAGTGTATTACAAGAAGTTATTTTTTTTTTGACATAGGAATTTAAAAAATAAAATGCTTCAATTAATTAATAAAAAAAATATTTTAAAACAGAAAGAAAAAATAATTTAATTCATAAATTCAACAAAAAGCAAGATGACAAATAAAATTTAAAAAAAATGAAAATTAAAAAAAAACAAAAGGTACGTGGTTTGATTATATGAGTTTGTAAAATTACTCTCACTTATGCACTATTGAAAAAGAGAGTTAACATGTAAATTTTAAACATGTTCAAATAAATAATAAATACGCAGTTAAATGAAATATTTAATATTTCAGAGTTAAAGTAGCCTATAATGCCAAGAAAAATTAAGGTACAATGTACTCGTGGAAGTGGAACTTTTCAAAAAGGAAAAACTCACCATTTATTTAATAAATCATGAAAGTTATTTCAACTTTTCTTTCTTGCAAAAAAAAAAAATTATAGTGGTTCATTGAATGTATTTTTGGATAACTAAAAAAATTAATGAAGAATATGAGCGGGAACATGAAAGTCGTCTTAGCACTTTGAAAAAATCCTTAAAATTCTAATTTCATTTTTGTTAATTAGAGAAATAAAGTTAATACTACACACGCATCTTATTATAAAAAATATTTAAAAAAAAATACAATATCCTTTTTTAAATAAAATGGAGTATTGAAAAAAAAGTATTTGGAGAGTGCACTTTAGACTGGTTAAAGTGCAACAATTTTTTTTTTTTTGGGGGGGGGGGGGGTATGCTATGGAGGTCTTGGTAAATATAGATGATGTATTATAAATACGGAAGAAGATACACTTTTAAGTAAAAATTATTTACAGACGTATAAGCATTTGATATTATTTTAACATAAATTTACGAAAAGGGTTTTTGATTTATAAATACCCTATCGATGAGATTCTTTTAAAAAAAATGTTGTTAATACTCGACTATCCTTTCGAATAATGGAATCCTACTGGATTTCTACTAAGATAAATAAATATTTTGAAATCCCTAAAAATAAGGTAAATATTTTTTTGGAACTTGGTGGAAAATTTGTCTCATCGCTATTATTATTCAACAAGCTGACCATAAGATGTCCTGTACTACTTCCAGGATTTTAAGTTCGGATGTTATTGACTTTAAAAGAGCACATGGCGTATCCGAAACTGCCCAATGGATTGTGTCACATTATGATAACTGTAACCCGACATCAATAAGAGTAGCTATTCGGCGACTGTGGTCAGAATGTGAAAAATTCAGAAAAAACAAATCTAAATCTGAAGGTAGCAGAAGCTTACAGAGTTCTTAGATACAGAATTTGCTCCACCTAAAGTATCAAATACAGTGACTCCCAAAATGCCCGAAGCTACATATCTGATCAGTTTTAGCGTTGATGCCTTTTCTACTGCAATGTCCATTTCAAACTCAGTGTTCATGGAAAACCAGAATCTGACTAAGGAGAAAATAGCACTAAAGCCTGAGTTGAATGAAACAATATCTCACATGCAGACACTCAACATAAAATCAGAAGATGTAATAAAGCAAAATTGAGTGCTACATGAGAAACTGAAATCATCAAATCAAGCTGTCAAACGCACTAAACGGAGAGAGGACTACTGAAAAACTAAGTGTACAAAATTGGAAACATCAGATGACACATCTAAAGAAGACTACCAAGCACTTCTAAATGAGCTACGAGCTGAAAATGACCAACTCTTAATCACTGTCAATGAGCTTCAGCATACTCTTAAGGAAAAGGATGATGAAATTTCCTATCTCATGGAGCAGCTGCATGATTTGACTGACACCAAAGTCATCAATCTATTTGACAAGAAAGAGAAAGCATTCACCCCAGAACTTCATTTGTGTGTGTACCCTCTTCTCGAACACAATGTCCCATCAACTAAAATTGGTAAGTTTTCTTAAATTCGGATTTGTTAACTTGAAGTATGCATCAACATAAAGTAAATGTACATTTTACTTAAAAGTTCATATACTGATTTAGGACCAACCATTGAAACCTGTTTGAAGTTAACAGGAAAAGAACCTGACCGACTACCATCCCCATCAACAGTTGCTAATATGAATATCCAAAGACTCTGTCTAGCCGAAAAACAACTACAGTAAGAATTGTCAGAAAAAATCAATACAACCTTGCACACGGATGAAACATAGAAGTTTGCCATTAAATATGGTGGATTTTCTGTTCGTGATGAAGAAGGTAATTATTTTGCATTACGACTTCGTAAAATGGCCACAAAATCAGCACAAAGCACACGTGGCATATTTAAAGAAATTTTACAGGATATTTCTAACAACAACGAGGAAACCCAGAAGAATGTTGGAAACAAAATTATCTGCAATATCCAAAATACAATGAGTGATCGTGCCGCTACAGAATAAAAGTTTTGATGAGCTATTAGAAAGTTACAGAGAAAAGCTGCTACCACAGATACGGGAAGAATACCACGCAATGGATGATGTTGAAAAAGAAACAGTTAGCAAACTGAACAATTTCTTCTGCGGTGTTCATGGCCTGGTACATATGGCGAATGCGGCCCAGAAGGGATTATGTGAAGCAGAAAAGGGGAATTTCGATGGAAAACCAAATTTTGATGAGAATTTCTCTAAAGTTGATGAATCAGGTTGTTTTCGCTTAATAAGAAGGGCATGAAAGGCTTTTGCAAGAAGTTTCTGGAGAAATCAGATATTGAAAACAAAAGTCTTCTGAAGTGTGTTCTCTAAGATCTTAAAGGTTGTTTTTATGTTGCCGGACTGAAAGCCCTTGGATTGGTTTCAAAGTTGATTACAACACACCTTTGGAATATTCTCGAGAACAAGGATACATCAATTGAAGACATGACACAAAATTATCCCCATCTATCAGCTTATTTGGCGGATGTAACTGAAAATCTAGCTGATTTTTTAAAGGGAACCTTTCCAGCTTTAACAGGAATAGACTTTAACGGCGACAGAGTTTTTGAATTCCTGACCAAAGAGTCTAATTATCATACTGATGTGGAAATCATTCTACGTGTCCTGTTACCAGCGATCCGGAAAGTAGTACTGCATGTCTATAAAGACCACTTGCCAGATGGTAAATATGAAACTTTTACTGAGGAGCTTTCACTGGCTACCAAGAGTGTGGACAAACATAATTCTTATTCCGAGCGACTGTTAGCGTACATGGACTAAATTTTAGGAGCTAAACCTAATATATCAGCTCTAGCTCTTGAGGCTTACACACTTTTCCCAATGAACAAGACATCCACATGGATAATAAGAAACAAAGAGGATATGGAAGACCTTATTTCGGAAGCTAAAAAATCCGTTTCCACTGAAAGAGATTTATTCTCAGAAAGAGAAGGAGAAATTCAACGACAGAGAGAGGAGAAACAGGAAGAAGAGTTTCGAAAAAGAGCTGAAAAAAGAGAAGAAAACAAGCGCAATTGGAAAAACAGAGTGATAACATTATTTTCTATGGTTTATGGAAATCAGCCCGCAAGTGTAAATTGAGAATAAAGGAGTTTGGACGCACATCAGACAAAGACAATGCTTTGAAAGCCCAGCTCCGGTACCGTAAAAATGTTTTAAAGCAGAATGTTCTTGAACAAAACTGTTCTCATTTTCTAGTCATGATGGGAAAAGACAAACATTGACACACAAGGAACTTTTGTCAAATCTATTAAAAGTTCTGAAATCTGTCTAAATTAACCATGAAAATCAAATTACTTCATTTTTTTACATTGATTGTGTGTGTTATTTGATTGTTTTTATATAATCTAAACACTATTACAGGAAAAAGATTAAGCTTTTATATTTTAACTGCTTTTTAACTGTAAAGTGCCGGAGATTACTGGTAGATACCATACATTTAAAACACGTACTTTTAAACATTATATGCAAGAGTACAGAAATATTGTCAAAGATTTTTAAAATAATTATGTTTCAAACTTCTATTGCACACACACAAAAAAATTCAACTAAAGTGCATTTATTTGATTATTTGTTTTTCCCTACATCCTCATCATTTTTAGAGTTAAAAATTTTGACGTCATTTTTGTAAGTGTTAACGTTGGCGCAATAATACGCATATTTACTTATGAAGCATTGTGGTAGAGGAAGTGAAATTAACAATAAAACAATTAAATGTGTCATATTAAAGTGTCTTTTACAAACAAACATATTATTTTGATTTAGGATCTAATTTTTCAAAGTATTTGCTGTTCATTCAAAACCAACTACTTTGAAAAACAAAATGGTCACGCAAAAAAGTGCAAGGTCTACTTTTTAGTACTCTATTTTTAGTAACAACTGATGACTAGAAAAACAAAATGTTATATTTTCTTTTTCTACTCTCCATATGCTTTAAGACAGTATATAATACATGTGGTAAATATCAAATTTTAGAAAATGACTTGTGGATGCAACCAGATCAAAGATTCGTTAATCCGAGATAGAATTGTACAAGAAATTAAGAGTGACATTGTTAGGAGTCGACTACTAAGAACTCCGGAGCTCACTCTGGAAAAAATCGTGGAAATTTTAGAGCGGCAGAAGCAACGTTAACAGAAAATCAAATGAAGCTCATGACGGAGATTGGCGCAAGTACGGAGGGCGTTGACCTCATAAAGAAGCAGAAACCAAAAAGAGAAGTGCACAGGGAAAATAAATACGTACAGATCTACTCACTTAAATACTCTAGTATCGTTAAATAAAAACTCTTCATTAAATTAATGAGAAATATTTTTCAATACGCAGTTGTCTTTATTTCTCCGAAAAGCTTTGGGTCAATAAGTTATGCTTTAAATGCCATATCTAAGAAATGTTTCAATTAGGTTTGTGGCGAAGTTTGAGACTGTACACATGGCTAGAAGATATTTTTTAAAAAAAGAAAGACGTATAAAAATTGATAACAACTTTAATTTTTTCCTTTCTTGTTGATATACTTCGTACAATGGAACAAACTATTCGTCCAGAATAAAAAAAATAGACATATAATTTTCAATGCAATTTACATGTATACTAGTAAAATAATATGTAGTTAAGATATGTTCATGGAATGTAATTTGTAGTCGAACCAATGTCACTTGAGCTCGTTCCTCCTTTTTGTATTAAAAAATTTGATCTCCATCCATAATCCAAAAATTTGTGTTAGAGCATGCCATCACTTTTTTTTAATCAAAAATAATTTTTATGTTAATTCATTTCTTTTTTCAGTATTTGTATTACGCATAATTTTTTCTTCTGGAAAAGTGGAAAAGTATACAATGGCTGCTGATCCTGAGGCCAATGAGACGATTTTTATAACCGAGGAGTATGATGAGCCCAAAGCGCGAGTTGAATACTGTATTTCGAAGGTAGATGGTTAAATCATCCTATTGACTTAAAGAATAATTGCAATCGTTTTATTATATGATTCAAGGACTAAATCACCCTCGTACCACCGTACATTTTTACATTTGCTGATTTGCTATATTATACAAATGACCGTTCACGGTAGCCTAGTGGTAGAGCGTCCGCTTCGTGATCGGGAGGCCCGGGTTCGATTCTCGTTCCCGGCGCCGCGTCAAACCTAAGACGTAAAAATAGGTAGCGACTGTTCCTTCGCCAAGCGCTCGGCATCAGAAGTGAAAGTCACGGGTCTTTCGGATATGACCTTAAAAATGTAGGTCCCGTGTCACGGTAGGCGCTGGCATGATAAAGAACCCTCACTGGTCAATGGCCCTAAGTGCCGAGTATAGGTCTAAATTTGAAGCCCTTCACCGGCATACGGTGACGTCTCCATATGAGTGAAAAATTCTCAAGAGGAACGTTAAACAATATACAATCAATCAATCAATCAATCAATATTATACAAATGCAGTTAAAGAGGCGGGGTTAAATAAACTGACCCAGATGTGTTTACTGTATACAGGGTTATTTTCGCCCCGTGTTATTTTCGCCCTTTTGAACAGTTTTGCCCCGTTTTAAATTCGCCTAGTTATAGTTCTGCTTAGGAAATTCTGAGGTGTTATTTGAATTCACCCCGTTTTAAATTCGCCCAATCAAGGAGAGGGCCAAAGGGGCAAAAATAAAACGGGGGCTAAAAAATCCCTGTATACAGTATTTTGTATCTTTAAATCCAGTCGCTATGAATAGAAAAAATAATATCACTTAAACGAGCCTGGTCTCGGATAAGTAGGTTTATTTCAGTAACCCTATGTCCCTCCATTCTGGATATCGTAAGTTCTTTCAGATTTATAATACATTCACCCTTAGTAACAACCTATCATTCCGGATAATTTATGTCCATTTTTATACAGTCTCATATTTAGTTGTTTCCTCCTCTTCCTTACTTGATAAAGCGATAAAACGGTAAGGTCATGGAAAATTTTATGAAATTGAATTGTTGCAATGTTTTAATTTTTTCCAGCCACCCTCCTCTTGTTTTAGACCAAAATACTGCTGTTCTTGTTATGTCATTG
Source organism: Saccostrea glomerata (assembly GCA_003671525.1). Lineage (NCBI taxonomy): Eukaryota > Metazoa > Mollusca > Bivalvia > Ostreida > Ostreidae > Saccostrea > Saccostrea glomerata. The sequence goes on from PRKT01000200.1 coordinate 860,352, forward strand.
TAGATGACAACTGCTTGGTTGGCCCTGCATCCACAACAGCCTATGTCGTAGTGAGGATCGTGTGCTCCAATATTCCTTAATGGTGTGCTGCTTGATCTAGCTTCTTCATCAACTGGTGTTGCAAAGTGAATTCTATATGATTGCGTATTCTGCGAAGACTGCCTGTTATGTAAAGCGTCCACATTAACCAATGTCGCGGTGATAAAGTCTACGTTTTATCTATACCCTAACAACCGTCTGTTGAGTACAGCGTCCATTTCAGCCTTATGGTGGTTGGAATTCTTAATGTTTGTATATTCCATTGCACCTCAACGCAATTGGACGAGTGTAACAGATATTCTTACGCTCTTTCCACTGTTTATTGACTTAATTGATATTTTAATTGATTGATTGACAAGTAATTGACTTGATTCATATTTGAATTGATTGATTGACTGATTGATTAATGATTGATTGATTGAATTTGATTGTTTATTGCATTGGTGACGTTCATGCACTTGTGACCTACCCAGTGCATGATCCGCCCGATTTGGGTCGTCACATTTGTTTTATTGATTGTTTATTGTGGGGCAGCCCTGTGGTAGCCCCAACAAATTATCACCGCGGCCAGAAGTGCCATATTAAACAAGCAAAATAACATCCATATTGTTTGTTTGATTTATAGGGAATCTGAAATAATGTAAGACTAGTTTAAAGGAATGATTTTGAAAGGGAAGGGGCATTATCAGGGAAAGAAATGACAGCTGCACAAAGGTTAGTTAGCTGAAGTTTGGTGGGCTTTGGGGTGGGGGATTCAGATCCATTGATGGGTGACCACTGTTTCAAGTGAATAAATATTTTTAGTCAAAATCAAAAGAGTAAAAAATTAACGGTTAGTGGTGGGGTCCCCTGCTAACTAACCCACCCCGTCACAATATTCGTTATTCTTATGTTCACCTGTGTATGGAAGTACACAGCAAGTGAAATAGCTTCTTAGATAGCTTTTCAAATCTATCTGAATCAATTTGGAATTTTCTTATTTATTCTTATACCAATGCATAGAAATTAAATCCCTTTATGAACTTGAGAGGTCGTGTTAAGGTGAATATAACAGCTATTTTCGTACAATGTTGGATTTTAATCAAAGCCCTAAACTTCTTCTTCGACAATTTTCTAAAAATGGAGAAAACACAGTCCGTATAACCCCACAATTTATGTTCAGGATATTCTTAAGCGTTTAACATAAGTCCCTTCATGATAACTGTGGCACTACTCTTTTATAGGGCAAACTAATATCATTTGGCTAAGCTTTTGTTGATAGGTACGAATTAATGAAATGACATATATAAGACAATAACTTTTATATCATATTTCACCGAAATATATCATTTTGTCCCGCAAAAGAGTAGTACCTAGATTTTCGTGAAAGGGTCTGTTGTATAACTGTATATCTGTATCCAAGTTTAGTTGATTTAAACTGCATACCGTAACTTGATATCCATGTATTTTAAAACGAAAATAAACCAGGAGTTGTTTTTCGAAGAACTCTTTACTTTTGCTCTTCATCATCAAGGTATGTCAAATTCGTTACGTAAATATTTCGTTAAAACGGGTAATTATCTTGTAATTACGAGTTTGTTATCCCACTATCTACCAATTTATCTATCTTATCATTTTTTACGGGATTAAAATTAATCGTTATTTGTAAGTAAACAATACAAATGTTGGAAACAACCAGAGTCGCGTCGATCAAACAATATATTTGTAATGTAGATTAAAAAACTGAAAAACAGTTTTTTTCAAATGACACATTTGTTTCTGAAATGTGTTTGCCTTATATAAGATGCTTTACTTATCAAATATTACCATATCAACGAGAGGACAATTCAAGGTTTTATAATTTAACCATTTATTATTCAATTTTTTGACCTAATTACGGAAGCATTATTATTATTATTATTTTTTTTTTATCTTTTTTGAAATTTGTATTGTTTTAATTTTCGGCTTCTTGTCATTGTATGAAGTGATTTTATTCATTTTTACACTTATTGTGTATAGCTTAAAGGCGTTTTATATGATTTATAATGCACTCAAATTCATTCATTTGATTTTTTTCGTTATGAATGATATTTGCAAAAAATGTGCTATAAAGTATTAATTGAAGTAGGATATATACATCTATCGATGTAGTAATCTCGACATGCCGCAATGTATGCACAATAGCTATGTCGATATAAATAAGTTTACTTATCCTTTCCGGGGTGAGGGTGTGACGAAATTATTCTTAAATCAACTCCCCTGTTGCGGGAATTTTATATAATAGTCACACATATGGATTTTGGCTCAGTGACGGCAAATGTATTTTGTACATGTACCATGTTTGAGGTGTCGAATAAAGAATGAATTAAAAATGTTTTCAAGAAGGGGGTTATGAAGAGTCATGATTGTTAGATAATTCCCTCTGTAGCAAATATCAATGTGAAATTCAAATTCAAATTTCAAAATATCTACATTAAGTATTGTGATGAGTACAATAATTACCTTAATCAAACATGTGAGAAATTCACCCTTTCTCAATATCAATTTTCTGTTAATAGGCAAGGGATACCGGGTAATGGTTATTTTCAAAATGGTGATTTGTTTTGTCTTCCTTACTTAGGGCTGGCTGTATGAGCTTAATCAAAAAGACAAGTTTATGGATGGGTGTAAATCAAATAAAATCACTGTTTTTGACAAGCGAAACGATAAGAAGAAAAAAATATAATCCAGCTGATAGTATTATCGATGATTTGGGGAAAATATTTATTACTTTAATACCTGAGGGAGTTGGCACATATTAGCGAACCTCCACACACACGTCCCTCTTAAAAGGGGTTGGAACATGTAGGTATACATGTAAGTATCAAAGATAATCAAGCTTTATATGATTTATTATTTTGTAAAGTCTAACTACTTAAATATGTTTCCCTATCCTCCGTCTTCAAAACATTTCTCATAATCATAAAAAATATACATGTATGTACATGTACATATAACACACTAGAATAAATAAACTTAATCGTATATAAGAAGGTGTCAAATTATATTCAGACACATAAAGTTTAATTACATGATTATAATATGTGTAAAAAGAAGAGCTTTTAACACGTATTCTGTTGACAATATCAAAAAAGTAAAATTATAGTTGTATCACAGCAACTGTTGAGAGCTATTCACTTCTAAAATGTTTGAGGATCTATACATTTATTCTTTTATAACCTGTAGATTTAAATTTCATAGTCTAATAAACACCAAAAGTGTAATGGCTCCTTATATATACACAATACATTTCGAATTGTATGGAGGTGTTTTACAAAATTTAAAGGACCTTATATTTATCTTTTATACAATTCATTCTGCTGTTATAAGTTTGATCAATTTAAAGAATATTGGTTTTGAATATATATTTTTGATAATACTAAGGATAAGAAATAATTTCTATTAAGAACACATTGTAATTGTCATGCATAATAACAGCAAGAACGTATACAAAAAAAATTCAATAACATAACTTGCTAAATCTACAAGATTCATTTATGAGTTGATGAATAGCGGCAAAAATGCCAATGTTTAATTCAAATGATAGGGTTTCGTTGCCTCGGGGAAGTAGGTGTACATTTATGATGTCTAAATTAATCGATTAAGATGGTCTAAAAGATTACTTCGAGCATTTACATTTTAACAAAGAAACACCTCCTTCTTTACCACAAGAGTAATAAAGATTTTCAATGATATTGCGTTTGAAAAAGTCTTGGATAAATACACAGTTGTACCTTAAGAACAGACAATGTAATTGTTACTTTGGATTATTAAAAAAAAATGACTCGAACTGCTGTATGCACCTATGAATGGAGCATTAAATGAATAGGTTGAGTAAGGGTGTGGGTTGGGTGGGTTGGCTGATGAAGATAAGAATATTGGTCAAAGCAGTACTCAGTATTTAAAACTGCAGCACATTACATGTAACGCAAGATTGGAAATATGCAGCTTACGTCATTCCAAAATTCTGTCTGTAACAATCAAAATCTTCAATGAAAGACAATGAAATCGGTGGGTACAATTCGACGCGGACGTCGGAAATTTAATTCAATTTTTCCCAATTATAACTATAGATAAACCTTTTTCAGTGAGCATTATGTTTGGGATTTGCAAATGCAAAATCCAAAACCAGATAGCAGAATGGATAGAAAAGGAATGCCATTTGGAGCTTCTGTACAAGATAAGTTTTCATGGATGTACCCCTCAGAAATTTCATGAGTTCTGTGACAACAAGGGACCTACAGTGACCATCTTCTACAACACAGACAATAATGTGTACGGAGGACACACGTCAAAGAGATTGGAAAGTAGTGGCGGTTGGTTAAGAGACAATGAGTCATTTCTGTTTAAGATTCTTAGTGATGGTAAATGGAACTCCAAAATGTTTCCAATTTTGAAAAAAAAAAACACTGACCCGAATATCTCAAAACACAGCAATCGTGGACCATGGTTCGAAAATTTGGCATCTTTCGAAGGTTCTCTCGAGAAAACCTCAAATTACTATTCAATGAGCACATACCGCTTTTTTGGCGGTAGTCACTATGATCTTGGTGGAGAGACCGCGCAATCCGTAGCGGGCGGACACAATAATGTCTCCGACTTAGAGGTGTATCTCGTAAAAGGTAATGACTGGCCAATGGATCTCTCGAGAAGCTGACTTTTACAGTTTATGGCTTAGAACATTATACAGAAGCTCTCTTATGATATAAATATTTAGCTCAACATTTAATTCAATTCAAATATCACGGTATTTCAAAGCACAGACTAGATGTACTTAAATAAATGACAACCACCGTTTCCTCAGGTCCCGACCGTCACATTTTAATGTCTCTAACAACATTAGCAGCACTGTTTATGTGCAACCGAAAGGTTTTCTTATCTTTTAGCAATATTGTTCATCCATACATGATACAGATTTAAGTGTCAAGTTAACTGTCAACTGTAAAAGTCAGTGCATCTCGCAAAAGTCTTTTTACGTGTTATATTTATTTAAAAGTATAATTCTTATGCTTCTTTTAATGATTTTACATTCAATGATCCTATTATTTTTTTTATCTTAATTACTAAATAAGTATTATATTAATTGTGAAATATTACAAAGTTTACGGTCAGCAATTAATATAATTGCTTGTTCACTTATTCTATAGATAGTCCAAAAACGTACAGATGCGATCCCTGGAGAGATCCACCAGTCTGGAAATCATCGGTAGTGATAAGTATTCAGAATTTTATAGCTTTTGTGGAAAATATTGAAGAATCATTTAATTCTGAAAAACGCGGTTGAACATTTCTTTTTTAAGAACAGTTCCGATACAAACAACTTTGACACTTTTACCTTGACCTTGGAGTTTAATCTTCTTTTAAAGACTTTATCCTCGACAATAACTCTTGAATGATTAGGTCTAGGGCTTTTATATACTTTAGAAAGTATTCTTTGTGGCAATTCCTTCCATTGGATACCAACAACTTTGACCCTTTGATCCTAACCTTGTTGTTTCATCTAGTAGTTTAAAAGAATAAAAATCTGAACCTCGGACTGTTAGGGCCAAGGATTTTTTTTTCATACTTTACGTGTGTAATTCGTGTGGCAAAACCTTTCATTTGACATCAACATCTTTGACCCTTTGATCTTGACCTACTTTTCTGATTAATATTCTTGGTCATAACTTCTGAATGGTTAGGGCTTCTGAATGCTTCTTTTCTTTGACCCTTTCACTTTGACCCTGGAATTTGACCTACTTTAAAAAAAAACATTCAACTTGGCTTTAACACTTGAAAAGGTTTATTCTTTCTCTCGTCAGGGAATCTCAAGTCTTTTTAACGGTTTTCCTTTGTAGACATTTCTCGAACTAAAAAACTACGTGGTAGACTATGCTCCTATGGAGGAGGTTGATGTTCCAACAAGCTAACATCTTGCTTGTTGGACAAGTTGGTGCTGGGAAATCAAGTTTGTTGAATACTTTTAATTCCATAGTGAAAGGAGAAATGACGTCACGGGTCTGGACAGGAAGTTCTGAACACTGTCCGACTATGAGTGTAAAACGCTTTGCATTTTCCTCCTTGGTACTGCTGATTGAATAAATGCGAAAAAAATGATGAAACATTGTCTATATAGATTTACGGCTTGCTTTTTAAAATTAAAGTTAATGTAAAGTTGAAACCATTCTTAACGGTAGAATATTCATTAAAACTGACTAGCTTTATATGTAAATTATTTTGATTAAATAATTAAAGCATATTCTTGTATCTTAATAGGTCCCCTAATTTAATACCCGTAAAACGTCTAATGAAAAAAGAAACACATAGATGTTTTAATTTGTTTCAGTTCAACAAATTGAGAATCAGAAATCCTGCCACAAAAAAGTTTTTAAACTTTAGATTGTGCGACATGCGAGATTGGAAGAAAACCTGAGTATCAAATATGAAGACATGACTTTCGTTTTAGATGGAAACCTACCAAATAACTACAAGGTTTGCTTGCGTAATGTGACAAAAAAGGTTAAAAGAAAAATAACCAAAATTATAATGAAAAAAATACCTTAAACTATCTTTCAAATAAAATGATGGATTTGAGAAATAATTTTGAGTTAATGTTGAATAACATAATATCATGTTAATTCTACTAAACATGTTACTTTTTAGATTAAATATTATCTGAATACACATGTACCTTGTAATTTCTAAAAAAAAAATATTTAGTCTATTTGCACAACATAATTTTGAAGACTTTAATCGGTGTAAACGGAAATACTGTTTATTTCAATTAAAATATTTAAAATGTCAACAATGTATGAATGCTTGACAGATCTCATTTATTAATATTTAACATCAAATGTTTTATTCTAAGTTTAACCCTGTGGCTCAGGCCTCTGTTGACACCCCGGGTATCAGATACAGCCATCCCTGAAGGATAAAATGCATTTGGTTGTTTTTGTGGTAGACGGAAGCACGTTTGAAGTGATGGCAGAAGGAATTCTAAAGAAGCTGAGAGAAACAAGGGACATGGTAATAGATAGAGGTAAATATAATAAAGAATTCAATCTGTAAAATTTACACTTTATCTGTTTATTTACATAGTCAATTTAACAACTTCATACATCCTAATTAACCCATTTGAAAGCCAACAAACCATGCTGATAGCATTTCATTATTATGTTTTGTATTTTACAATAAATGCAAATAAGCAAATTAGTATGACTGATACAAGTAAAACTTTTCTTAGAAGTGAAGAGCATATTAAACATGCATGTATATATTCTCAATGAATGAGATATCTATATCATCATACGTAATTTCGTTTAATGCTCCTAACAGTTAAACTATTAAAACTCTGTATTACATTCTACATGAACAACCGGGAACAGTTGAATTTTGTAAATAACCAATTAATATATTAATAAGTTAAGTATATTATATATAAATAACTAAAGTATATGTTTATATATTAAATTAATTTATGTCCTTTAATTCAATGACGTTTCTTTATTGCAACGTTCAGTAATGACCATAATTTCAATGTAATATATCATTTCATCATGGCCATAGACCCATAAACCGTTTCACTATAGTACAACTAAAGAAACACATGTATATATAGTTATTCAAAAGCAGATCCCCGATTTCTTATGCTTGAGGAAATCACAAGGCCCATGAGGAAATCGTCCATCCCTGTTGATCATATACTATTATACATGTACATCTAAAAGAAATATGAAAACAATTGTGAACATCTCAGTTTAATACTTTTTTTCAAGTATCATATGTAAAACATCAAAATTCGACTGTTTGATTACAACGGATGACATGAAAGGTTGTTCAGAATAAAGTGTAAAATTTACGGATTAATGTGTAAATTTTACATATTAAAGTGTTAAATTAACGGATAAAAGTGCACAATTAACAGATTAAAGTATCAATCTTACCGATTAAAATGTTAATTGTACAGATTAAAGTGTAAATTTTACAGAATAAAGTGTAAAATTTACACTACAATGCGTAAAATTTACACTACAAAGTGAAAAATTTTTACTTAAAAAATATTACACTTTAAAGTTTAGAAATTAAAAAAGTAAAGTGTCCATGAGGCACTTATACGCTATTGTAGCTAGGGATGAATTGTAGCATAATTTTATTTTATGGTCATTCAATGAATTGCAAGTTGGTTTTAGCGTGGTACTGGTAAAACGTGAAGCTATTCAACATAAAAATTTAACTTTAATGATTTTTTGAAATAGGTCCAATGTAATTTTTGAGTACATAATTTAAATTTTAATAATAAAATAGGCCTACATGTAGATTTTTTTCTCAAAAACTTTATTTTTGGGAAAAAAATCTGATAACTTTCTAACTTAAAAAATATTTTTTTTTATTTATTTTAAACTGCAGTTATGTAAGTATACAGTCCATGAAAATATTAATTAACTATTATCATCTCTATTTATGAAAGGATTGTAAGAAATGCTTGTTTTTTTTAAATACATGTAGTTGAAACCTCTCTCTGCTGCAAGGAAACAAAAAAAAAACAAGGAGCCTGCAAATTCAGAATACACAAGGGGGTGGAGCTATTATGTTTCTCAGATCCTTTTTCACACATGAGTGAGAAAAATAGTCCCAGAAAGCAGGAACAGCTGGGACACCTTGGTCTTCTTTCTAGAGCAGTCCCAGTGCAGTTCCACACCGGTCTCATAGCGGTCCCAGATCAGTCCCATAGTGGTTCCAGTGCAGTCCCAAAGAGATCCCTGGGCAGTCTTGTGTACGGCTTTCTTGGACTGCTTTGGTGTCAGATTCGGTCTGATCGGTACTGTATGAAATAATAATAACATTGTATATTCTTTTTACATCATTGTGTCTGCAGTAAAAATTTTATATTCCTTTCATATTACATAATTTTTCTAAGACAGGTGCCTCTAGCTAGTTTTGAACAGCGAAAGCCAAACATTGTATTTTAAACACCGATCTGCGGCCAAAAATAAACAAAATAGATAAAATAATATCATATATCAAAAAGAAAGCATATATAAATTCTCCCCTTCAATTAATGCACAATGTACTAAATCGAGAGATAAGTTTTTTCTGTTTAATGTGTATGCGCCTTTACGTTAAGAAAGGCCTCTGACATTCTATTTGTTTGCCCATTCATTTTTCTTTTATGAAACCTTTTTCTTGTCTTGTTCTTAATTTTGAATTTATCGAGTTAATGTAAGTGCAAAATTAGGAAAATGAAACCATAAAGAAAAACAAATCTCTATTTCTAGGTTTTGAACTATATTCCTGTGTTTTGGTAGTACTAAGAAACAACATTTAAAAGGCTTAATATAGAATCATTTAAAACATTTAATCAAAATTAAAGAATGCAAACAAATTTCTTTCACCGGCTTCTAACAATTTATTGATTTTGTGCAAAAGACCTTTTTATTTAAATTCTTATGCCTAATTCAATTTTTGTTAAAGGTATTCCACTTCTTGTTTACGTAACGAAGATTGACAAGATTTGCCCTTTGGTTGACAAAGAAATCAGCGATGTATTTTTCAGCAGACCCGTTGAGAAAATTGTACACAAAATTTCAGATTTAATTGCCATACCAAAAGCACAAGTAGTTCCAATAAAGAAATATGAAAAGGAAGATTGCTTGAAACCAAACATAAATATACTGGCTTTAAAAGCTTTGCAAAAGGCGTTGTCGTTTGCAGACGAAAACCAGTTTGAACTAAAGCAAGAAACCAAACGGCTTATTCGGCTTAATATTAAAGACTGAATTGGAATTTATTGTTGAACCCATGTACTTAAATTGAAATAAAGATATATCCGTAAAATTATTGGATGAAAGAGGAACTCTATCTGATCTTCATAACAAACGAGTGACATTTGAAAAACGTTTTTGATTCTAAAAACAGTTAATTTTTGAGAAAAATGTAAGTGTATATGGTTCAGAAAACTATAAGCAAGCATTTATTATTCCTAGCTGTAAATTATATGCTCTGCATCACGAACCTCACGCTTTTGATTCTGCAACTCACTTAATAAATATTGATTTCTTGTACGATTTCTACTTGCATGCTTTATATTGATAATCTAAGGCCTTATGTGCTATACTTTCACTGTATGATAAGTTTTTTTTCGTTGGAGGAGACGTAATATAATGTCACAAGTTTAGAACAGTGAAAGTGGATAACTATTAGAAGTTTTTGTCCTACAAACTGGAAAATGAAATAAACGTGGAAAATATAAAAAAAAAATAAACAAATAAACAACAAATATAGACAAATAACACTCAGTACAGGTTTACAGATGAAAACAAATTTTAGAATATGTAGCTAAAAATGTAATATAAACAGTAGAAAATATACCAAGCCAGGTGAATTTTATAAGGAGAACCAAACTGTGATATTACTAACTTTTTGTCATTTAGATATATCGACGACGCATTGTCAACTAACAATTATGGTAATTTCTCCTACGTCGATACGATATTTCCTGGTGAGCTTGAGATAAAAGATACCACAGTTACTGAAATAACTGTTTCGTTCTTTAATATAAATTCTCTGTAATTATCAAACAATATCAAAAATGCCAATTTTTATGAAACTTTTTGTGTGTACTCACATTGTCACATCATTAATGGTTTTACATTTTTTTTTATTTCAAAAATGTCTCGTTGCCATGGTAACGGCACCTATTATTTCCCCTAAGAATTCTTCCCAAAATTTGACCAAAAAACCTGATTTTGTAGGTTTTACTGATTAAAAATGAGCTTAAAAGAAACCAGAGAATGGGAAAATCTACTTTTGTTTCAAAACTACCATTATTCGTCTTTAAAATAAAGCATATTTTTTTTAAAAACTGTAATTCTGCATAAAGGCTTAACAACGCTTATCTTTGGGGATTTTGGCATTTTGCCAAAATGAGAATTTTTCCATTTTAGACCCTTTTTCAATGCGATTGTTTAATACTTTGCACACTGATTTGTAATTCATGAAGCAGTGCATTGTATAGACGGTACATAAGTTAGTCTAAACACTTTAAAATATTTATGAAACATTTAAATTTTTTTTTTTTAAAAAAGCTTATGAAAAATTACTCAAAATCTACAAATTTTCCGTATTTCAAGGAATATATGCACACTTCATTACGTTCACATAGAAAAGAAATGTTCCTTTCTACCTTCTTTGATGTCATTAACAGTAAAATAAATCCAAATCTAGGAGAAGTGTTATGTAAAAATATTCACATCCCATTTCCAAGAGCATTAATACATGTAAATCTGTTCTCAGATAAGAGAACTGTGAACATCTGCACAAAATGCCTCCCCTCCCTTCGTAAAATTGACAATTTTGAAGTACATGTAGACTAACCAGGGCATGTTTCAAGTTTCCTGAAACTATCCCCTTAAATTGAGACTAATATGAAATAAAATTTTCCCTATCCCTTCTCTGTTACTATGGAAACAGGAATGCAAGATTTGTTACCATGGAGACATGAATACCAGATTGTTAACCAAAATGGCTGCGTTTAACAATATTCTCAAAACTACAGTTATTTACTCTTATATAAAACCTGTGTAATGATTAAATGTGAACGTGAACTAATTTTTTTGGCATTTTAAATTTTCATCTTTATGACGTTGCAAAAATATAATGCATTTTGTAATGCTGTCAAATAATTACAAAACCTTGTGGCTTTTCCTTTTTCAAGATTTGGTCAAACTTGAAAAATTCTGAGATGAAACTAAAACAAGCAGGACATTCATAATATTTTAATAATTTCAACTTGTTACTTTGTATTAAATTCATAGGCAACTCCAAACCATAGATACTTTGAATAAAGTAAAAAATTTATCCCCCCCTTCTGATTTTTTCTTTTAAAACTTATGAAACACGGCTTTCAACTTGAGAAAAATAACATTGGTTTTAAAAAATCACATCCTCTTGGATAAGTTATCTTGGATTTAAACATAAATATCCAACAATGGAAAACTTTATAGTGTTTGGGATATAATTAATAATTAGGTTTGCAATGGATCTCTTGTATTCTGTAAAGTCAGTTGAAACAATGCCCCCCCCTCCACCCCCCATGAGACACTGCCCCCCACAAGTATCATTTTAAGGAAGTTCTTCCTTTCATTTTACTAGGTTCCTGCCAACATCTCATCACACCAACTACCGGTATAACAATTTCCTTTTCTTTTTTTCACATGTAAATATAAATTCTGAAAGCAAGAGAACTTTTTTTCCTTTTTTTATTTTTATATATGCAACATTTAGGGTACATGTATTCTCAACTACCTATCATTAGATTTACGTGAGAAATTTTACTGTTTCTGCTGCTCTGAAAATTTTGTCTCTGATTTTTCCAGAGATGCCCTGAGGATGCCCTCACATGATATGATAAACATGTTCCTATTATATTTTAACTTTGACACCTCAAACACTGATATCTTGAAGACAGTGGGTACAAGTATGTTGAAGTGGGTTGAAATTCAGCTTTCACTTTCCTGGTTTCAAACCTAAAATATGGCATCCCTTCTCAACCTGCAATGGTAAATAATTCCTGCACTTTCCAATATACACCGATTTCAAGCTTATTAAATGTGTATGTAATCCTTTAGTCAGTTGTTTTCTTTATTCTAGTATAAGAATTGTTCTGTTACTGGACAGTTATTAAATTTTGTTTTTTTTTTAAAAAGAAATAAGCAAGATTTAAATTTAGATAAACTGAAATATTTTTTAACAATTTAAGGACAGATGATACAAACAAACTTTTGTCAAAGAATTTGAAAATAACAACTTGGGTTATGTCTAAATCAGTAAACTTAATCACTTTTTCTAAGTACTTTTAAATTTTTAATTCAAATTTGCATAAAAATGGAATTTGAAGTGAAAAATATTTGCATAGATTTATAAGGTTAATTTCAGGAGGGCAGACCTTTGAACATCACAGAAGGCTAAATTCTTAATATTTCTTAATATTCTAGAAATTTATTAATAGCATCATTTGCAATCAAATTATGCCAAAAAATATAGACCAATCCAGGCATCCATTTTTTTGTTTATTTCATCTGTCCTTGATTTACATTTATATTTTAAGAATGGTTACCTTGAAAAGAACAAAATCTAGGCTGTCCACTGTCTTGCAGAATGCACTTGAAATTCAGTCATGGTCCTGTTTTGGTCATGTTTTGGTCTACTGGTCTTACTTTTTCTTTATTCATCTCATATGGTAAATCCTTTGATGAAAAAATTATGAAAATAATTATTTTCCTAGGAAAATGATCAAAAGGAAAATTCATTTCATTCATACACAGACATGTTCATGTGTGTGATCATCTTACCAGTAGTGAATATTTGCTTGAGTATCAAATAATTTGTTTAGAATATTATAAAACATGGTCAGTGTGTGTAAAAAAACAAATATCATTATAAATCAGAGGTGAATATTCTACATGTACATGTATATAGTTTTATTATACTCTCCACTTGAAAAGTGGGAGGGTATACTGTAATCGGTATGTCCGTCTAGCTGTAGGTCCATCTGTCTTTACGTCCGTCCATCTGTTACGCTTTAGGGTACCCATCTCTTATTATCCGCAACTCCTCTTATACCACTGAGTAAAACTTAATGAACCTTTCACATAATTTTTATTACATATTGCCATTGTGACCTCCTATTTCACTTTTTGATCCGACACATATTTTGGGTTTCCCAGCCACAGTAAAACATGGACTTTGTCATAAGTTATAGGAGGCAGGGGGTATCATTTAGTAAGCTCATTGCTCACAGTACCTCTAGTTAAATTTTGTTTGAACACTAATACATATGTACAAGTGTACATATATACTTTTTACTGTTTGTTATTTGAAAAGATTAATACTATTCACACAAAATTGAACTATAGATCAAAGAGTACCGATACTTCACAGACGAATGAAAGAGTCTATATAAACAAAAATAACTTGATAAATATTTCCAGTGCATTCTAAACCCAGATCTATTTTGTCAATACATATAGTAGAGTTTTGGATATATATATGAACAATTTAAAAAGTTTAAATGATAGAAGCTATTAAATAAAACAATGACATCCAAACAAACATGCAGTTTTCCTATTTTCTTCTTATGAACATCACATGACCATATTTTGCTGATATATAGAATACTATTAAAAAAACTTAGCTACTTTGTGCTTGTGCTCACACATTATACACGTTTGATGCACTTTTTCTTATTGAAACAAACTTGCTTTAGTTAAAATTTTTTAACACCACAATATTCTGTAAAATATGTGCCTAATGCCAATAAAGAATTGAAATAATAGGATAAACAATGAATGAAAACTGACAGAAGTGGAAATTTATATGATAAATATAAATGATGATCAAATCTCTCTCAGCACATCATAAAAAGTAAACCTACTGAATGGCACAGATTTTATACAATCTAAATATAGACATTTATATTTCGGGTGGGGGGGGGGGGGGGGTCAGCTGTATCAGAAAGTAATGTTTATATGCTTCAAATTCATTTTCATGAATAAAAAAATTAATTCGTTACTCAGAAAGTCAAACTGTCAAAAGATATAGTTCGCTTGATTTGATAAGGAATCACCACTGACCTTTACCGTTAAAACAACTGTGTATTGTAACTTGTAAAGCAAATAAAATTAAGACAAGCAAATTCAAAGAATTGTGGTCCCCCGCTTTCGGTGTCTTTGTGGGTGAGATGTTATCTTTTATGACATATTGTGTGTAATATGAACATCCTATCATATGTCATGTATTAAGAAAGTAACATTGAAGTTGATTTTTTTTTAAAGGATGAAAACTCTAATCCTGACCGTTAAAAAGTTATGGCCAAATTAAAAAGTTTTTTAAAAGTAGGTCAACTCCAAGGTCAAGATCAAAGGGTCAAAATTTGTTGATATCCAATGAAAGGTTTTTTCACAAGGATTACATATGTGAAGTATGAAAGCCCTAGCCCTTACTGTTCAAAATTTATGGTCAAGGTTTAATTTTTTTCATAAGTACGTAAATCTTTAAGGTCAAGGTAAGAAGATCAAAGTTGTTGATATCCAATAAAAGGACTTGCCACAAAGAATACATATTTGAAATATAATAGTCCTAGTATTTATCGTTAAAAAGTTGTGACCAAGGTTAAATTTTTTTTTAAAAATGTTAAAACTCCAATATCAAGGTCAAATGGTAAAAGTTGTTGGTATCCAATGAAAGGTCTTCTCAAAAGGAAAACATATGTGAAGTACGAAAGCCCTAGCCCTCACCGTTCAAAAGTTATGGTCAAGGTTAAAGATTTTTCATAAGTACGTAAATCTCCAAGGTCAAGGTCAAAAGGTCAAGGTTGTTGATATCCAATGAAATGTCTTGCCACAAGGAATACATATGTGAAATATAAAAGTCCGACTATCTACTGTTTAAAAGTTGTGACCAAGGTTAAAGTAATTAAAACTCCAATGTCAAGGTCAAAAGGTAAGAGTTGTTGGTATCCAATGAAAGGTCTTCTCAAAAGGAAAACATATGTGAAGTACGATAGCCCTAGCCTTCACCGTTCAAAAGTAATGGTCAAGGTTAAAGATTTTTCATAAGTACGTAAATCTCCAAGGTCAAGGTCAAAAGGTCAAGGTTGTTGATATCCAATGAAATGTCTTGCCACAAGGAATACATATGTGAAATATAAAAGTCCGACTATCTACTGTTTAAAAGTTGTGACCAAGGTAAAATTTTTTAAAAAGTAATTAAAACTCCAAGGTCAAGGTCAAAAGGTAAAAGTTATTGGTATCCAATGAAAGGTCTTCTCACAGGAATTACATATGTGAAGTACGAAAGCCTTAGTCCTCACCGTTCAAAAGTTATGGTCAAGGTTAAAGTTTTTTCATAAGTACGTAAATCTCCAAGGTCAAGGTCAGAAGGTCAAGGTTGTTGATATCCAATGAAAGGTTTTGCCACAAGCAATACATATGTGAAATATGAAAGTCCTAGTACCTACTATTCAAAAGTTATGGCCAAAGTAAAAGTTTGAAATTTTTGTGTTAAAGTGGGTCAAACTCCAAGGTCAAGGTCAAAAGGTCAAATTTGGTGATACCCAAAGAAAGGTCTTGTCACAAGCAATATACATGTGAAATATGAAAGTCATAGCTCCACTAAATCAAAAGTTATGGGCAAGGTTAAAGTTTTTGTGACGGACAGACTGACGGACAGACTGACGGACAGACGGACAGACACACATTTGGTTATATATTGGGTACATCAAGTCCAGGTCCTATTGGATACTGCTTATTGGATACAAAAAAAGTGTACACACGAGAGAGCATTATTTGGGTAGTTACTGTTCAAATCTTATTGGATATTAATCCTCGTGTCCGTATTTTATTGGGTTTTTTCTTATTGTTTTTTATTCATTTCAAATTTATTATATATTTAATATTTGCTGGTAAATTCAGACAAGACTGAAAACCTTTGGTTTTGAACCCATATTTTTGTCAATTTCTGTGATATAGCTCTTTTATTGTGACACCTAACTAATTTGTTCTTAGCAATAAGGATATACACCTGTATATTTCAAAATAACTAATATTAAAATATATGAATACCTAAGTGCAAAAAAAACCTGAATTGTGAAAACACAACTCAACACATCTCAGACTCTGTTCAACCTTTCTTGAATAACAAAATTAAGTATTTAAGGAGAAACTTTTTTGAGTCATGACCAATTAATAATAAGCAAATGCCCATTACATGTTGGACAGAATGAAGGTATCCAACAGGCATTGGACAGGTGTCCAATACCTGTTGGGTTGTATTTTGACGAAGGGATTAAACTACCCAAGAACAATTGAACATGTGTACATTGTCCAATTCTATTTGGGTTTCTTGAATCTCCTCATCAAAATACAACCCAACAGGTAATGGACACCTGTCCAACTCCTCTTGGATATCTACATCCCACCCAACAGGTAATGGACACTTGTCCAATTCTTCTTGGGTTTCTTGAATTGTTTCATCAGAATACCACCCAACAGGTAATGGACATCTGTCCAACTCCTCTTGGATATCTACATCCCACCCAACAGGCAATGGACACTTATCCAATTCTTGGGTTTCTTGAATCTCCTCATAAAATACAACCCAACTGGTAATGGACACCTGTCCAACTCCTCTTGGATATCTACATCCCACCCAACAGGTAATGGACACTTGTCCAATTCTTCTTGGGTTTCTTGAATTGTTTCATCAGAATACAACCCAACAGATAATGGACACCTGTCCAAATCCTCTTGGATATCTAAATCCCATTCAACAGGTAATGGACACTTGTCCAATTCTTCTTGGGTTTCTTAAATTGTTTCTTCAGAATACCACCCAACAGGTAATGGACATCTGTCGAACTCCTCTTGGATATCTGCATCCCACCCAACAGGCAATGGACACTTGTCCAATTCTTCTTGGGTTTCTTGAATTGCTTCATCAGAATACCACCCAACAGGTAATGGACACCTGTCCAACTCCTCTTGGATATTTACATCCCATCAAACAGGTAATGGACACTTGTCCAATTCTTCTTGGGTTTCTTGAATTGCTTCATCAGAATACCACCCAACAGGTAATGGACACCTGTCCAACTCCTCTTGGATATCTACATCCCACCCAACAGGTAATGGACACTTGTCCAATTCTTCTTGGGTTTCTTTTAAAATTGTTTCATCAGAATACCACCCAACAGATAATGGACACCTGTCCAACTCGTCTTGGATATCTACATTTCACCCAACAGGTAATGGACACTTGTCCAATTCTTCTTAGGTTTCTTGAATTGTTTCATCAGAATACAACCGAACAGGTAATGGACATCTGTCTTACTCCTCTTGGATATCTACATCCCACCCAACAGGTAATGGACACTTGTCCAATTCTTCTTGGGTTTCTTGAGAATTCCCTCATCAGAATACTACCCAACATGTAATGGACATCTGTCCAAATCCTCTTGGATATCTTCATCTCTTCAATAGTATATAAACTAAAAGGTATTGGACATTCTTCTTGGGTTACTCAATTTTTTTTCATAAGAAAGAAAACCCAATAGGTAATGGACATTGGTTCAACTCTTCTTGGATATTACATCCCAACATTAGAATAAAACCCAACAGGTGATGTTTACCTGTTCTTCTTGGGTTACTTATACCCTTCATTAAAATTGTCAAATTTGTCTTGGATATTTATACTCTTGCATTAGATTGCAAACCCAATAAGTATGACATTTACCTTCCCTAGTTGAATTCAAATTTATCTGCATAAGCATACATAAGTCCAAAACATATTTAATACTTTAATTCTAATATTCCACATCTCATTCAGTGTACACTTTACAAATGATAGGAAATATATAAGCATTTTATGCCTAAACTATTTGGCTTTTAAAGAATTTTATAACCATGTTTGCAAAATTTAAATTTAAATATTGGAACTTGGAGCAAGTCATTACAGGTAGAGCAAGATGCTGAAAACCATATTGATAAATAGATCACATCCTTGATAAAATATTTGCCTTCAGTTGCTAAGATTGTGTTGTATTATATGGAAAATTTCTATAATCCTGTTTATTACAGATACATGTACAATGCATATTTTCCCTATAATAATAAAAATACTTCTGAGATGTAAAAGAATGGATTAAATAGTCACCGATGTTAAAAGATATTACATGATCTCATTAATCTGGTTTGGAAATCACAAACTTAGTTTTGAAGCTGATAAAACAGTGTCGCACCAGAAAACTCAGTTACAAGTACAATGAATGAATTCGTTGTATCAAAACTTTAAAATAATTGATGCACTATGTCCAAATCTTTTCGACAAATCGGGATAAAGATATTAAATCAAATCATCACTGTTATAAGTCTTAGAGCTAGAGAAAAGTCATTACATGCCCAAATTTTACATGTAAGACTTTCATCCTATATTTCAATAAATGTCAAAATGGTTTTATTTTTGTTTCTGTTCAATACTTTTTTCTTCAGGGTCTCTCATGGCCTATACTGTATGATACCTCCATTGACCCTGCTCTTTTATATTGCCATATGTTTATCCAGTAGCAGTGGTTATGCTCAGGCAATCTTTGAAATATTCCTCATTTCATGCATCTCCTTCTGTTCTGCCTCTGTCCATTTTAATCATTCTGCAATTAGATAAAGGCATTTCTTTGCCGTATAAAACATGTTTTTCTTGACTACAGCAAGATCACCCTTTATGTTGATCAAACCCAACCAAGAAGTAGAAGTATATTTCTTATTCAGAAATATGTATTGATAAATAAAATGGAAGAAAAACTAAATTCTATCAACTCTTTTTTTTTCTTCTATATCTAACTGCATCTTCATCTTACCCCCCCCCCCCCCCCCCCCCCA